>JAVSCE010002611.1:0-10835 GCA_032199065.1 Smutsia gigantea
TTATGTGAGTAGACTCTCCTTTTTTCTTAATAAGTCTGTCTAGGGGTTCATCTGTTTTGTTTATTTTCTCAAAGAACCAGCTCTTGCCTTCATTGATTCTTTCTATTGTTTTATTCTTCTTGATTTTTTTTATTTCTGCTCTAATCTTCATTATGTCCCTCCTTCTACTGACTTTGGGCCTCATTTGTTCTTGTTTTTCTAGTTTCGTTCATTGAGAGTTTAGACTGCTCATATGGGATTGTTCTTCTTTCATGAGGTGGGCCTGTATTACAATATATTTTCCTCTTAGCACAGCCTTCGCTGTGTCCTACAGATTTGCGGTGTTGAATTATTGTTGTTATTTGTTTCCATATATTGGTTGATCTCTGGTTTTTTTTGGTCATTGATACTTTGTTATTTAGGAGCATGTTGTGAAGCCTCCATGTGTTTGTGGGATTTTTCATTTTCTCTGCGTAATTTATTTCTAGTTTCATACCTTTGTGGTCTGAGAAACTGGTTGGTACAATTTCAGTCTTAAAATTTACCAAGGCTCTTTTTGTGGCCTAGTATATGATCTATTCTTGAAAATTTTCCATGTGCACTTGAGAAGAATGTGTATTCTGCTGCTTTTGAGTGTAGAGTTCTGTAGATGTGTGTTAGGTCCATCTGGTGTAATGTGTTGTTCAGTGCCTGTCTCCTTACTTATATTCTGTCTGGTTGATCTGTCCTTCAGAGTGAGTGGAGTGTTGAAGTCTCCTAGAATGAATGCATTGCATTCTATTTCCCCTTTTAATTCTGTTAGTATTTGTTTCACATATGTAGGTGGTCCTGTGTTGGGCACATAGGTATTTATTGTGGTTATATTTTCTTGTTGGATTGACTCTTTTATCATTATGTAATGTCCTTCTTTGTCTCTTGTGACTTTCTTTGTTTTAAAGTCTATTTTGTCTGATACAAGTACTGCCACTCCTGCTTTTTTCTCCCTATTAGTTGCATGAGATATCTTTTTCCATCCCTTCACTTTTAATCTGTGTATGTCTTTGGGTTTAAAGTGAGTCTCTTGAAGGCAGCATATAGATGGGTCTTGCTTTTTTTCCATTCACTGACTCTATGCCTTTTGATTGGTGCATTCAGTCCATTTACATTTAGGGTGATTATTGATAGGTATGTACTTATTGGCATTGCAGGCTTTAGATTTGTGGTTATCAAAAGTTCAAGGTTAACTTCCTTGCTATCTAGGAGTCTAACTTAACTCACTTAATATGCTATTACAAACAGAATCTAAAGGTTCTTTTTTTGTTTTCTTCCTCCTCCATTCTTTATATATTAGGTATCATATTCTGTACTCTTATCTATCCCTTGATTGAGTTTGGGGATAGTTAATTTAATTTCGCATTTTCTTAGTAATTAGCTGTTCTACTTTCTTTACTGTGGTTTTATTCCCTTTAGTGACAGATATTAAACCTTAGGAACACTTCCATCTATAGCATTCCCTCCAAAATACACTGTAGAGATTGCTTGTGGGAGGTAAATTCTTTCAGCTTTGGCTTATCTGGAAATTGTTTAATCCCTCCTTTAAATTTAAATGATAACCTTACCAGATAATGTAATCTTGGTTCGAGGCCCTTCTGCTTCATTGCATTAAATACATCATGCCCCTCCCTTCTGGCCTGTAAGGTTTCTGCTGAGAAGTCTGTTGATAGCTTGATGGGCCTTCCTTTGTATGTGATCTTATTTCTCTCTCTGGCTGCTTTTAATATTCTGTCCTTATCCTTGATCTCTGCCATTTTAATTACTATATGTCTTGGTGTTTTCTTCCTTGGGTCCCTTGTATTGGAGATTTGTGTATCTCCATGGCCTTAGAGACTATCTCCTTCCCCAGACTGGGGAATTTTTCAGCAATTACCTCCTGAAAGACACTTTCTATCGCTTTTTCTCTCTCTTCTTCTTCTGGTACCTCTATAATGCAAGTGTTGTTCCGTTTGGTTTGGTCGCACAGTTCTCTCAATATTCTTTCATTCTTAGAGATCGTTTCTTCTCGCTGTGCCTCAGCTTTTCTATTACTCTTCTCTAGTTTCTATTTCATTTATCATCTCCTCCACCATATGTAATCTGCTTTTAATACCCTCTATTGTGCTCTTCAACGATTGGATCTTTGACCAGAATTCAATCCTGAGTTTTTGAATATCTTTCTGTACCTCCATAAGCATGTAATAATTTTTATTTTGAACTCCTCTTCAGGAAGATTCATGAGGTTGATGTCATTTAAATCTTTCTCTGGAGTTGTATTAATAATTTTACTTTGAACCAGGTTCCTTTGGCATTTCATATTTGTATATGGCGCCCTCTAGTGCCCAGAAGCTCTACTCTCTGGAGCTTCTCAGCTCCTGAAGCAATTTGGGGGGTTACAGGGGAGTGGTATTGGTGCCTCGGGGGAGGAAAGAGCTGTTTTCTGCTTCCTGGCTGCTATGCCTGTCTCCACTGCCTGAATCAGTAGCCCGAGCACACAGGTATAAGCCTCTATGCTTTGCATTTGTAGTTGCTGCAGACAGATCTTCCCTCTGTCTGGCCTAACACCAGGGTAGGGTTTCCCGGTTTTCGAGTCAGATGGGGCTGTCAGGGAGAAAGGTGCAGTAGGCTGTGTATCTCGGAGGGGGTCCTGGTGCTGTGTAGCCAGCCAGGGAGCTGGAGCACCTGAAGAACATGAAAGCTCCCAACCTGCTGGGCAGAGTGTACCCAGATAATTTTGTCTACCTGTCCTTTTTCCTGAGCAGTAAGCTCTGTGCAATCCTTGCACCTTTAGCAGCCCTCTTGCTAAAGGCTTCCTTGTTAGGAAGTCTCTCAGACGGTCCGCCTTTCTTTTGTACCAGAGCAGCTGGATATGGATCCCTGCTCTCCACAAGCAGTTGGAATCTCAGTCTCTCCAGGAATTCTGCTTGTCTTAGCTTTCCAACCCCCTAATAATGAGAGTACCATGCAGGCACCATGAAATGTAGGTTTGTGCTCCCAGATCAGATCTCTGGCGTTAGGTATTCAGCAGTCCCTAGCCACCCCTCCCTCCCGTTCTGTTTCTCTTCCTCCCACTGGTTAGCTGGGGTCGGGGAAGGGCTTCGGTCCAGCTGGGCCACAGCTTTGATACGTTACCCTGTTCCATGAGGTCTGGTCTTTTCTCCAGGTGAATGCAGTCTGGTGCAGTCCTCTTTCCTGTTGCTTTTTCAGGAGTAGGTATATTAATTATATTTTTGTATTATATGCAGTTTTAGGAGGAAGCCTGTGTCTCACCTCTCATGCCACCATCTTTAATCCTGTCCTCTCAATGTATTTGTTTTTGACATTGTATTATTTACATGTTCAGTGTAAACATCATTTACAGTGATATTGTTGCCAAGAATTGTCATGGTACACATATTTAAAGCCACACATTTAGCATTATTATTTCTTTAAATTGTCAATATCCATTTAAATTTATGCTTTCAGGAGTTTGTCATTTCTTCTGTATTACTGTAACCTTAGATCATTTCCCTCTCATAAATAGTTCCTCTTTAGTATGTCTTTTAATACATATTTGCTAGTAATTAAATCTTTCGGCTTTTGCTTGTCTGAAGATGTTTTATTTTGCCTGCATATATGAAGCTCTTTTTACTTTAAATTTTATGGTGAGGTTGCTGTTATTAGCTTTCAGTCCTTTAAAGAATTGTTGTATTTTGCCTTTAGTCTTTCCTGAAAAAAATCAGTTATTAGTGTTATTGATGCTCTTTGGGAGGTAATAAGACAAAAAAAATTTGTTTGACTGATTTTAACATTGTCTTTTTGTGTTTGATTTTCAGAAGTTTTACCATGATGTGGTTTTTATGGAGATTTATATATATATCCTTCTTGGGGTTTATAAATATTCTATTATCTATAATTGATGGTATTCATCACTTTGGGGAACCTATTGGCTGATATTTTTCCAAATATTCTTTTGACCTGTTCTCTCTCTTTTCTTCTTCTTAGATTCCATTTATATATGTAATGTATCTTTTATATTTTTCATCTTTTTCTCTATGCTTCATTCTAGACATCTTTTACTGACTTGTCTTCCAGTTATCTCACTATTCATTTATTCTACTCTCATCTGCTGTTAAATCTATCAAATGCTTAATTTGGGTTATTTTAATTTTTAATTCATTTTAGTTTTTATTTCTAGGATTTCCATTTGATCATTTTTATTATTTATTTCTCTGTGAAATTTGCCATCATTTTGTCTATATTCTTGAAGATACTCTCCATAGTTATTTATAAGTCTGTGTCTGATAACTTTAATATCTAGATCACCAATGGTTCTGTTTCTTTTGACTGCCTTTTCTCTTGGATTTCAGTCAGTTGATCCTGTTTATTTCTTTGATGGTTAATTTTATATTGAATACTAGACATTGTGAAAGAAAACAATTTAGCTACTCTGAATCCTGTTCTCTTTCTTCAAAGAGAATACAGTTTTCTTCCACAGGAAGGTAAGTGTATGGTCAAACTGCCTTGATCCTATTGAGGATAGTGTATTTACATTATTTCCTTTGTATAGGATATATCCCTTTCAGAGTCTTACCAGAAAGCCTTGGTCATTTACCAGCATACTTTTTCCCTTTCTGGACTGTGAATTTTATATTTGTCTCTTCAGTGCCATGTCACTGTTGGAATCTCTGCTTGGCAATTTCACCTCTTACAGCTATTTTTAATGTTTTCTCTCCATAGGATAATAATAGCATCTCTCTCCATACAAGTGCAACTTAGGACTCATAAAAATACTTGAAGGGAAAATTTCATGTAAAATGTTAGGCTCACTTCTCTGTGGTTCCCTTTTCTCTGAAATACTAGCCCTTAGATTATGGTTTTTGGTAGTCCTGAACACTAATATTTATCTTCAAATCACAGTGATACTCCTGCAGTCTGAAGAAGTCTGTATTCTGATAGCTTCCATGTTCCTTGCAAGAAATGGCAAATGTCCTAAAAAGGAAAATAGCCACAATTGCATGGTGTGCTTCAATGTGTTGTCGTTCTACCTTGTCCTTGATACCTCAAGTTTTGACTGCCTTGGGTATACTCTAATGTCTTCAAATAACTCTTGTTGTGTTTTATATATTCAAATTTGTCTCTGTTCTCTCTGTGAGCTTGACTCAAGTCTTTTCTGCCTTGGGTGTGCTTTTGTGTATTCAAACCACTGCTTTTGTTTTTTATATAACATTATTGTTTTCCTTGGTAAGAGATATTTTCTGATACCCACCATTCCATCCAAGTCAGAAGTAGACTTTTGATGCCTTCATTTTCAAGTCTCTTCTTGCTGTTTATAGAAGTAGAGGTTAACAACTATTGTCTTTTAGAACTTTTAAAGTATCATAACATTGTGTTGATAAGTCATTCATAGCCATATTGTTGCCCCTCTGAAGCTAATGCACCATTTTTCATGGCTGGATTTAATATTTTCCCCTTGTCTTTGGTTTTTAATAGTTCTACTATGAAGTATCTAGGCATTGTTTTATTTGTATTAATATTCCTGGGGTTTATAGTAGTTCTTGAATCTGGAGCTTAATGTCTTTTATCAGTTTGGAATATTTTCAGACATTATCTCTTCAATATTATTTCTGACATTTTTTTCTTTTCAACAACAATACGTATATTCACACACACACATATACATGATTGTTATATATCATGTATTATGCATGTTGGGTATATATAGATCATATACATGTTATATATTATGTGTCATCTGATTCATATCATATAATCATATGTATGTGTATATATAAATAATCATATACATGACTGTTCCATCATATCCAATAATTTGGTTATGTTATTTGCCATATTTTCATCTGAAGCACAATTGTGGATATAGTTTTAAAAACAAGAAATCCAGCAGATATAGCAACTTCATCGTATCGTGGGGCCCAAGAGTACCCAAGTATATACAGGGTCAGTTGGTCTGTTATGCACTTAGGGCAAAGTACAACTTCTAAAGATAAGAGCTAATGTGTGTAGATCACTTTGATTCAAAGATATCATTGCCTTAGTTTTTAACCTTCGAATATTGTCCTTTGCACATAGACTCAAATCCTAAGTGCCAACTCACATCTCTTTCAATTCAAGTGTAAGTCTCATACAGCAAACAAGACATATAGTTCAGTAATTTCCAAAGCCCTAGCCTGATGTTTAGCCTTTACTCACACTCATCTGTTTTCGTTTC
Organism: Smutsia gigantea; assembly: GCA_032199065.1. Classification (NCBI taxonomy): domain Eukaryota; kingdom Metazoa; phylum Chordata; class Mammalia; order Pholidota; family Manidae; genus Smutsia; species Smutsia gigantea. The sequence continues at coordinate 6,203 of JAVSCE010002611.1, forward strand.
TCTGTGCTTCAGGAAGAATATTTTTTTCTGACCTATATCCACTTCACAATACCTTTCTTCAGTTGTGTCTATTTTGCAGTTAAACCTATTTTTTGAGTTCTTACTTTTAATTAGTATATCTCTAAATTCTAGAATTTACATATGATTTGTAATATTTAGTTTCTAGCTCTCTGCCAAATTATTATATTCTTTAAATTCTTTAACTATGGTAATTATAATTATTCTATAGTCCTTATCTGATAACTCTGATATATGAATCTCTTATTTGTCTATTTGTAGCATTTATTTTTTTCTTTAGTTTCGGAAATCCTTTATTTGTGTATAACTAATTATATTTTTATTTAAAGCCAAAGAATTTTGTATATAATTATAGACAAACTTGAGGTTCTAGATACTGTTATCTTCCTCCAGAAATGATTGTTTTCATTCTGGCAAACAGCTAAGAGAAGGTGGCAGCAATTTACACTCTATCCTTACTCTGGAGTGTAGCCCTTCAAATTCCCAACTGAAAACCTGAGATGTTTAACAGGAATACTCTTAGTTTATGAATCATGAAACACAATTTGTACTTTTTATGGTATATAATAACTTTATGTGTATGTATATATGTAACTATATGTGTATACACACATATAATATATAGAATGTATACTCTCTGTGTGTAATTTATATTACATTATTTTATATCAAAATGTTTTTGTTTTATCCACATTTTCTTGGTGTCCTCAGGAGATGGATTGATCTGAAAGTGATTAGTCATTTTTTATAAAATTTAAAATTTTTATAAATAAGGTATTTAATTATATGAAGGTGTTTATATTTTGAAAATATGTGTTGATGAATTGTACATAGTTAACACAATTTTTTAATGTTTCCATTTGGCTGTTTTTATATAATTACACTTTAATTTTTTTAATACATATGATTAAGTGATAAAATGTGCTTATCAGTCAGTGAGTTATGGAGCAAATGTTTGTTACAACATGTAATGCTAACTGTGCCTAATAAACTGACATTCCACTATTTAGAGCGTGAGCCATAGGGTAGTAGCCATTGCATACCTACTGGCCAACAATTAAAATAAGTTGCTGAGTACTTCAGGGGGAATAAACAAATACTAATTTTATAAAACACAACCATAAAAATAATTGTAGTATAGCTGATCAAAGATTATTTTGATATGATTTTATTCTCATGTGGTAGATCAAAGCAAGGTGGTTGACCTGAGGATTTGACTAATCACTACAGCCTCTAATTAGACCAGTGCTATACAAGCTAGCCCTTTCAGACTATTTATAGCTTTCTTATGACAACTGGAAGGATAAAATAAAAAAATAATAATTTAAAAATAAAATTATTTTTAACAACTTAATTATTAAAAATAAAATGTAAAAGTGTAGCAGGCAACCCCCATCATAATTTCTTTATCCAACATATATGTATTGAGTACCCATTATAATCCAAGTTTTTATATGAGGTACTATGCCTACAAACATAGGACTCTGTTTTTATGTTATTTAAATATTTTTAAGAAATCATAAAAAATAAATTTTCATGGAATACAGGCTGAGTAGAAAAGAAAGTGAGGGCAGAAATAGTTTGACTACCTGGCAGAAAACATAGGGGTCAGCAAGCAAAAAGTAACTGTGAATGAGACTGAAGGAAGTCAGTTAGGTAGGAATGGTATGTAGAAAGCAGGAAGAAAAAGTTTTGTATATGAGTGGTATTGGAGTTTTATTAGTTTTTAAGAGGTAGAATAGTTCCTGATAATCATTTGGTATCCAATAAATGGTCATGGAATTGGTATTCCATGTGCAGTGATTGTGATTTTAAGGAGTCAAGAAAGCCTGAGGATGGGGTTTTAGGTGCATGAACGATGCAAATATTGAAGCTCTACAGTCCTAAGTTGAAATGTGTGGTACTGGCTATGATATACGTAGGAAATAACAGATGAGGATGACCAAGCAGGTAAAATGGGTCACAAAGGGACAAGAGTGCTTACATGAGGATGAATGAGTAATTGTCTGGAAGTGGTAATGTTAGCAATGGACTTTCAGAAGATAGCAATTGAGTTGTCTAATTCTCACTACAGTATATCTCATTTAAGACCATGTTCAAAAGGCACAAGAAATCAGCAGAGCATTATTTTAATCTCAGTTCTGCTATCTACTGCTGTGATAATTGAGGTGACCATGTAATTTATAATCAAAACGGGTGCACTTTGGAAAGTGAAAAAAGATGCTATTAAAAATTATACCAATATAAGACGTATAAACTGGGATTGGCTGGGGCAAAAAGGTACATATGGTTACCATATGAGCAATTCAAATTTCTTCACCTGTAAAATATGGGCAGTTTCCACTTTTAGACAGCTGTGTGAAAGTACCTAAGCCATTAGCGAGTGCTCAATTAACGTTTATCAGAATGGAATATTTTTTTCTTGTACCAAGAATTGTACACTCATTGAAGTTAGGGAACACATATATCTTTTCTTTTTAGCCCTGCAATAATTAGTACAGAATTGTACATTCTTTGGGAATCCAGGAAGTGTAACTTTTCTTCCGTCTTTGTAATTTTTTTTTAAAGCAATCTGCAGTTCACTCTCATACCTCAATTATTTGAACACAAAACTCAGCCTTAATATAGATAGGGAAATATGGGTGGCGAAGTTTTACAAATTAACAAACTCACATAGACTGTGTTATGAAAGCAAGGCTTTGAAAATGAAACTCAGGATTGTATTTGTGCCTCAGGTTCTGGAGTTGAGCCATTTCTTTTTCATTCAATCTTGTGAAGGGCTGTCCTGCCCTGTGGGCACTAGAACTGGCTGGTCCCAGACAGATGGAAGTCTGAGGGGCATGACTCTGACTTCCATTTTGCCAGTTCCTGGTGCTTCTTACCCCAAATGCAAGGAGTCAAGGACAGGCTTAAAGTTTCTCTCTTGGATGACACAGAAATTGAGTGCAGGCAAACTTAGGGTTAATACTTGGCACTGGTCTTGTCTGGATACTTGGCATTTCAGTCACCCTGGTGACTTAAACACTTTTCTTGAGACACAGAAGAGTAGCCATATTTTTCGTCATCCCTTTGGTAAACATGTAAGAATTAATTTAATGCTTGAATTACTTTACTCTCCTCAGTGACTATTTCTCATTCTCTTCTCAAATGGTCTTTCTTCATCCATGGCTGATCTCTTATCCAAGGCTGCTTCAAAAGTGACTTGACAGCTTGCATCACTTGTTACACTAACCTCAGATTAATTTTGGTTTCTCTCCTGCTATATGGTTCTTCTTATTTTACTATTTTAAAATTCTTCTATTACCTTTTTCCTAATGAATATGAGATTTTTCAAACTTACATTGGTTATCTTACTTAAAATATCCTATGACCCTAATAGAATCATAGATATTAAAAGCAGAATCGCAAGGGACCTTAAAGGCCACATAATCCAAAACCCTTCTTCTTCAAAAGTTTGAATTTTCTCTGCAGCATTTCTGATACATCTTTACAGTGAATGATTCCCATTACTTGAGGATTTTCATCAAAGTCTACTTCTTGATGTATTCCATTCCATCTTTAAGGTGCTATTCTTATATTGAATCAAAATCTGTAATTTTACCTATTGATCCTTATAACTTCTTGGGGCTATACAGGTGAAAATGATAGCAGCCTGTAAATATACACAGAAGAATTTATCATGCCTTTTCCAAAATCTTCTCTAGGATAAATGTGCTGAAACCCTTTCACATTTCTTTCTACAATGTGGATTCAGGTTTTCCCTAGGGTGACAGCATGTCTTGATTTGTTTTCCTAGTTTTAGTACTGAAAGTCTTGCATCTCAGGAACTCTCCCAGACCCCAGCAAACTGGGACAATAGGTCATTTAGTTTTCTCACTATCCTGGTCACTCTGCTCTGAATATACACTAACATAGTGCTACTCTTTTCAAATGCAGTACCCAGGAGTAGATACAACACAGCTCACTCTAGAGCAAAAGTTAGGATTATCTGAGACATTTGTCCAGTGGATTGCCAAAAGGACCTTACTATTTTTTTAGTTGGAGTCCAACAATACCCACTGATTCATAAATTATCTTACTTCAGGATATCAAAGAATGCAATGACCGCTGAAAGCTATTTAAGCAGTGGAATTTATATTTGCAAAACATTTTTTATTGAAGAATAGTTGATATCCAATACTGCATTAGTTTCAGACATGCAACATAGTGATTCAATATTTATATACATCATAAAATGTCACCATAATAAGTCTAGATACCATCTGTTACCATACAAAGTAGTTGTGTTAGGTAGGAAAATAGATATGAGCAGGATGGAAAGAGAATAAGGCCAGGAAAAAGCCTGCTAAAAAGAGCAAGAGTTAATCAGTTAAAGCTCAAAAAGACCAGAGCAACTTAGCCTGGAATGTTTGAATGTTCCCTAGATAAAAGAGGGTACCTCAGCATAGCCCATGTCTTTATTGTGTTAATCATGCAGGCCCAGCCATAAACAACAAAGTAAAAGGCAGGAAGGATTCCATCTTAAAAATAAGATTGCATTTTAATAACCAGGAAGTTAAGAAGTAAGATTCTTAACTTACTCTTTAGCAAACAGACAATAATTCAGCCCACCCTG
>JAVSCE010002612.1:0-48504 GCA_032199065.1 Smutsia gigantea
TTTTTGTTCTACTGATGGTGTCCTTTGCTGTACAGAAGCTTTTCAGCTTGATATAGTCCCACTTGTTCATTTTTGCTTTTGTTTCCCTTGCCCGGGGATATATGTTCATGAAGAAGTTGCTCATGTTTATGTCCAAGAGATTTTTGCCTATGTTTTTTTCTAAGAGTTTTATGGTTTCATGACTTAACATTCAAGTCTTTGATCCACCTTGAGTTTACCTTTGTGTATGGGGCTAGACAGTAGTCCAGTTTCATTCTCTTACATGTAGCTGTCCAGTTTTTCCAACACCAGCTGCTGAAGAGGCTGTCATCTCCCATTGTATATCCAAGGCTCCTTTATCAAATATTAATTGACTGTATATGTTTGGGTTAATGTTTGATTTTCTATTCTGTTCCACTGGTCTGTGGGTCTGTTTTTGTGCCAATACCAAATTGTCTTGATTACTGTGGCTTTGTAGTAGAGCTTGAAGTCAGGGAGTGTAATTCCCCCTGTTTAATTCCTCCTTCTCAGGATTGCTTTGGCTATTCGGGGTCTTTTGTGGTTCCATATGAATTTTAGAATTATTTGTTCCAGTTCATTGAAGAAAGCTATTGGTAGTTTGACAGGGATTGCATTGAATGTGTAGATTGCTTTAGGTAGTATAGCCATTTTGACAATATTTATTCTTCCTAGCCAAGAGCATGGGATGCATTTCCATTTGTTAGTGTCCTCTTTAATTTCTCTTAGGAGTGTCTTGTAGTTTTCAGAGTACAGGTCTTTCACTTCCTTCGTTAGGGTTATTCCTAGGTATTTTATTCTTTTTGGTGCAATTCTGAATGGAATTGTTTTTCTGATTTCTCTTTCTGTTAGTTCATCATTAGTGTATAGGAAAACAACAGATTTCTGTATGTTAATTTTGTATCCTGCAACTTTGTTGAATTCAGATATTAGTTCTAGTAGTTTTGGAATGGAATCTTTAGGGTTTTTTATGTACAGTATCATGTCATCTGCAAATAGTGACAATTTGACTTCTTCTTTACCAATCTGGATGCCTTGCATGTCTTTGTTTTGTCTGATTGCTGTGGCTAGGACCTCCAGTACTATGTTGAATAACAATGGAGAGAGTGGGCATCCTTGTCTTGTTCCCGATCTTAGATGAAAAGCTTTCAGCGTCTCGCCGTTAAGTATGATGTTAGCTGTGGGTTTGTCATATATAGCCTTCATGATGTTGAGGTACTTGCCCTCTATACCCATTTTGTTGAGAGTTTTAATCAGGAATGGATGCTGAATTTTGTCAAATGCTTTTTCAGCATCTATGGAGATGATCATGTGGTTTTTGTTCTTCTTTTTGTTGATGTGGTGGATGATGTTGATGGATTTTTGAATGTTGTACCATTCCTGCATCCCTGGGATGAATCCCACTTGATCATGGTGTATGATCCTCTTGATGTATTTTTGAATTCGGTTTGCTAATATTTTGTTGAGTATTTTTGCATCTACGTTCATCAGGGATATTGGTCTGTAATTTTCTTTTTGGTGAGGTCTTTTTCAGGTTTTGGTATTAGAGTGATGCTGGCTTCATAGAATGAGTTTGGAAGTATTCCCTCCTCTTCTATTTTTTGGAAAACTTTAAGGAGAATGGGTGTTACTTCTTCTCTATATGTCTGGTAGAATTCAGAGGTGAATCCATCTGGTCCGGGGGTTTTGTTCTTGGGTAGTTTTTGATTACCGATTCAATTTCGTTGCTGGTGATTGGTCTGTTTAGTTTTTCTGTTTCTTGCTTGGTCAGTCTTGGAAGGTTGTATTTTTCTAAGCAGTTGTCCATTTCTTCTATGTTTTCCAGCTTGTTAGCATATAGATTCTCATAATATTCTCTTATGATTCTTTGTATTTCTGTGGGGTCCGTCATTATTTTTCCTTTCTCATTTCTGATTGTGTTTATGTGTGTAGATTCTCTTTTTCTCTTAATGAGTCTGGCTAGGGGTTTATCTATTTGTTTATTTTTTCAAAGAACCAGCTCTTGGTTTCATTGATTTTTTTCTATTGTTTTATTCTTCTCAATTTTATTTATTTCTTCTCTGATCTTTATTATGTCCCTCCTCTGGTGACTTTGGGCCTCATTTGTTCTTCTTTTTCCAATTTCAGTAATTGTGTCTTTGGACTATTCATTTGGGAATGTTCTTCCTTCTTTAAATAGGCCTGGATTGCAATATACTTTCCTCTTAGAACTGCCTTTGCTGCGTCCCACAGAGGTTGTGGCTTTGTGTTGTTGCTGTCATTAGTCTCCATATATTCTTTGATTTCTGTTTTGATTTGGTCGTTAACCCATTGATTAATTAGGAGAGTGTTGTTAAGTCTCCAGGTATTTGTGAGCCTTTTTGATTTCTTTCTAAAATTTATCTCTAGTTTTATACCTTGGTGATCTGAGAAGTTGGTTGGTAGGATTTCAATATTTTTGAAATTACTGAGGTTCTTTTGTGGCCTAGTATGTGGTCTATTCTGGAAAATGTTCCATGTGCACTTGAGAAGAATGTGTATCCTGTTGCTTTTGGGTGTAGAGTTCTGTAGATGTCTGTTAGGTCCATCTGTTCTAGTGTGTTGTTCAGTGCCTCTGTGTCTTTACTTATTTTCTGTCTGGTTGATCTGTCCTCTGAGTGAGTGGTGTGTTGAAGTCTCCTAAGATGAATGCATTGCTGTCTATTTCCTCCTTTAATTCTGTTAGTATTTGTCTCACATATGCTGGCGCTCCTGTGTTGGGTGCATATATATTTATAATGGTTATATCTTCTTGTTGGACTGACCCCTTTATCATTATGTAATGTCCTTCTTATCTTTTGCTACTTTCTTCGTTTTGAAGTCTATTTTGTCTGATACAAGTACTGCAACACCTGCTTTTTTCTCTTTGTTGTTTGCATGAAATATCTTTTTCCATCCCTTCACTTTTAGTCTGTGTATATCTTTGGATTTGAGGTGAGTTTCTTGTAGGCAGCATATAGATGGGTCTTGCTTTTTTATCCATTCTGTTACTCTGTGTCTTTTGATTGGTGCATTCAGTCCATTTACATTTAGGGTGATTATTGATAGGTATGTACTTATTGCCATTGCTGGCTTTAGATTCGTGGTTACCAAGGGTTCAAGGGTTGCTTCTTTACTATCTAACAATCTAACTTAACTTTCTTGTTAAGTTATTGTAAACACAGTCTGATGTTTCTTTATTTCTCTCCCTTCTTATTCTTCCTCCTCCATTCTTTATATACTAGGTGTTTTATTCTTTGCCTTTAGTTAGTATTTGGATGGTCTGCTTTCTTTGCTATGATTTTATTTTCTCTGGTGACATCTTTTAGCCTTAGGTGTGCTTCCATCTAGAGCAGTCCATTTAAGATATCCTGTAGTGGTGGTTTATGAGAGGCAAACTCTCTCAACTTTCGTTTGTCTGGAAATTGTTTAATCCCTCCATCATATTTAAATGATAATCGTGCTGGATACAATATTCTTGGTTCGAGGCCCTTCTGTTTCATAACGTTAAATATATCATGCCATTCTCTTCTGGCCTGTAAGGTTTCTGTTGAGAAGTCTGATGATAGTCTGATGGGTTTTCCTTTGTAGGTGATCTTTTTTCTCTCTCTAGCTGCCTTTAATACCCTGTCTTTATCTTTGATCTTTGCCATCTTAATTATTATGTGTCTTGGTGTTGTCTTCCTTGGGTCCCTTGTGTTGGGAGATCTATGAGCTTCGGTGGACTGCGAGACTACTTCCTTCCCCAGCGAGGGAAAGTTTTCAGCAATTATTTCTTCAAAGACACTTTCTATCCCTTTTTCTCTCTCTTCTTCCTCTGGTACTCCTATAATGCGAATATTGTTCCGTTTGGATTGGTCACACAGTTCTCTTAATATTCTTTCATTCCTAGAAATCCTTTTATCTCTCTCTGCCTCAGCTGCTCTGTACTCCTGTTCTCTGTTTTCTATTCCATTAACAGTCTCTCGCATCTCATCCATTCTGCTGTTAAGCCCGTCGATCGCTTGTCTGATTTCTGTATTGTCTTTCCTCAGTTCCCTCACTTCCTCCCTCAGCTCTTGCACATTTCTCTGTAGGTCCATCAGCATGGTTATGACTTTTATTCTGAATTCTTTTTCAGGGAGGCTGTGCATTTCCATCCCTTCAGACTCCCTCTCTGGGGTTGTCTGGTTGATTTTGGTCTGAACCATATTCCTCTGTCTTTTCATGGCTGTATAATTTGGTCACTGATAGTTGCCACGTATGTCAGCTGGGCTCTTTAAGACTTTAAAAAGAGAAGAAAAAAAAAAGAGAAAAAAGAAAAAAAAGGAAAAAAAAAGAAAGAAAAGAAAAAACAAAAACAAAACAAAAAAAAAAAACAAAAAAAATGCCCACCGGACGTAGATTCTGTGGGAATGCTCTAGGTGGCGCTATTGCCCCACTATTCCACAGCTGTGACTGTGCCGCTCTGCAGGGCCCTTTATCGCTCTGGCAGGGGTGGGAACGAATAGGAGGCTGTTGATCTCAGTGAGAAGTGTTAAGTATGGCTACGCTTCCTCAGTCGCCAGCTAAGGCGTCTGAAACTCCCCAGGACTCCCAGCCTGCTGGGCTGAGTGTGCTGGGGCGATCCGGCTCCTCCGCTGGGCTCCTGTCTCTTTAAGACCGCTGAAGAAAGCGCGCACTTTTTTTTTTTCCTTCCCGGAGCCGGCTGCAAGCCCCCTGGCGCGTTCCCCGCTCAGATCCTGCCCCTCTGTCTCTCCAATCTCCGCTGCACTGCGCAATGTGGGTCAGCGCTCCCCGCGCAGATCACCGGGGCTGGCTACTTCGCGGGGTGTACTTCCACTCCCTCCCGGCTCTGAATCCTCTCCTCCCGCCGGTGCGCTGGGGTGGGGGAGGGCTCGGGTCCCGCCGGGTCGCGGCTCCGTATCTTACCCACCTCTTGGGGTGCCGAGTCCTCTCGGGTGTAGCTGCACGCTGTGCGCTTTCCTGTGTATTCTCGTCTCTCTTTTAGGAATAGATGTATTTTCTGTGTTTTTGTAGATAAATATAGTGTTGGGAGGAGATTTCTGCCGCCCTGCTCACACCGCCATCTTCCCGGAAGTCGAATTATTTTCTTTAAATAATTTCTGATAATTAAAAGGTAAGAATCTCAATACAAAATTTCTCTGGGATTAAAACCATTTACAGATTAAATAATTTTCTGAAATATTTTCTCTGAATTCATGGCATAGGCATGTTTAGTTAATTTTGGTAAAGGGTTTGAAAATAATTCAGAAAGTAACTATGACTCACAACAAATTCATGAAGGCAAAAAAGATTTCTTTTGAAATTGCAGGTGTTTGTTATGAAAAAGAAAGATGGGTCTCTCCCCTCCTAATTCTCTAAGTAATTCACTCTTCTCAGAGGAAAGAACTTGGCTTCTATTCTTTATTTATCAATAATATCAAAAGTCAACTGCCCTATGAAGCCTCTCCTAAAAATCCTCTTTGAAACAAGGTGGATTCAATTCAACAAATACATATCAGCCAATCATATGTAGTGGCCACATAAATGTCAAAAACACCCTCCTCTCTACTCTCAGATTATCTGTAATATGCCTCTACTGTTGTGCTCCCACACCATTTTGTGTCTGTTTCTTTTCTCTCTGCTAGAAGACTGTTCCTCCAAGGCAGAAACGAGAGCATGTTTGTCTTTGAATCCTTCTTGCTCAACAAAGTGCCTTGACACAAAGTAATTCTGGAAGAAAGCAAAATTCCAAGGAAGAGTGTTCTTGTTATCTAGCAACAAAGTACTGTGTACTCAAATTATGTGTAGGTAAATATCAAGCACTGGACAAAGCCCAATCCTACTCATAAGGCAAAAGAAATCTAAATAAAATATTAGCAGGCTGAGTCAAGCAGTAACTAAAAGAGTAACTAATGAATCATTGCTAAGTGGTTATCATGTGAGGAATTCAACAATAGTTCATTATTAGAAAATGTACCAAGAAAATTCACCATATTAAAAAACCAGTCAACAGTTTATTAGAAAATGTACCAAGAAAATGGATCATATTTAAAATCCCTCATGTTAAAAAATATCATATCAGCAGATGTCAAGAAGGCATTTGATAGAAAGATACTCCCATAATGATAAAAATTTAAACTCAAAGTATATGCCAGATTCAGGGATAATGGTGATGCTCCAGAATCAATCATATGAAAGTCAAGGACAAGAGTAAATAGTCACTTCTGCTATGAACTCCATTATTTAGAATGTTTATGTACATATACAATTAACGAGTTTTAAAAACACAATTACGGGAAAAGAAGAGGGCAAAATTATCATGGTTTTATAATGATATATTTGTATACCTGAATGAAGCAAAAGATTCAACTAAAAAAAATAGAATATTAGGAATTCAGTAAGACAATCAGTTAGAAACTTAATAAGTGGTCCTAATTCTCACAAGAAGCTTAACTACATTGGTTGAAGGTTTTCTTCCCCCAAAATCAACCCTGAGGGAAGTATAGAGTAAGAGAAAGAGAAAATGTAGAGAACTGAAATTTCAGGTAGGGAGGAGTGTAATTTTTTTTTGCTACTATTAATGTACAATTACATGAGCAATATTATGGTTACTAGACTCCCCCTATTATCAAGTCCCTACCACATACCCCATTACAGTGACTGTCCATCAGTGTAGTAAGATGCTATAGAGTCACTACTTGTCTTCTCTGTGTTATACTGCCTTCCCTGTATCCCCCTCGCCAGCCGCTATATTATGTCTGCTAATTGTAATGCCCCCTTTTCCCCCTTATGCCTCCCTTTCCACCCATCCTCCCCAGTCTCTTTTCCTTTGGTAACTGTTAGTCCATTCTTGGGTTCTGTGAGTCTGCTGCTGTTTTGGTCCTTCAGTTTTTTCTTGGTTCTTATACTCCACAGATGAGTGAAATCATTTGATACTTGTCTTTCTCTGCCTGGCTTATTTCACTGAGCATAATACCCTCTAGCTCCATCCATGTTGTTGCAAATGGTAGGATTTCTTTTCTTATGGCTGAATAATATTCCATTGTGTATATGTACCACATCTTCTTTATCCATTCATCTGCTGATGGACACTTAAGTTGCTTCCATTTCTTGGCTATTTAAAATAGTGCTGCGATAAACATAGGGGTGCATCTGTCTTTTTCAAACTGGGCTTCTGCATTCTTAGGGTAAATTCCTAGGAGTGGAATTCCTGGGTCAAATGGTATTTCTATTTTGAGTTTTTTGAGGAACCTCCATACTGCTTTCCACAATGGTTTTACTAATTTACATTCCCATCAGCAGTGTAGAAGGGTTCCTCTTTTTCCACATCCTCGTCAACATTTGTTGTTGTTTGTCTTTTGGATGGCAGCCATCCTAACTGCTGTGAGGTGATATCTCATTGTGGTTTTAATTTTCATTTCTCTGACGATTAGTGATGTGGAGCATCTTTTCATGTACCTGCTGGCCATCTGAATTTCTTTGGAGACGTGTCTGTTCAGCTCCTCTGCCCATTTTTTAATTGGCTTATTTGCTTTTTGTTCATTGAGGTGTGTGAGCTCTTTATATAATTTGGATGTCAACCCCTTATCGGGTATGTCATTTATGAATATATTCTCTCATACTGTAGGATGTCTTTTTGTTCTATTGATGGTGTCCTTTGCTGTACAGAAGCTTTTTAGTTTGATATAGTCCAACTTGTTCACGTTTGCTTTTGTTTCCCTTGCCCAGGGAGATATGTTCATGAAGAAGTTACTCATATTTATGTCCAAGAGATTTTTGCCTATGTTTTTTTTAAGAGTTTTATGGTTTCATGACTTACACTCAGGTCTTTGATCTGTTCTGAGTTTACTTTTGTGTATGGGGTTAGACAGTAATCCAGTTTCATTCTCTTACATGTAGCTGTCCAGTTTTGCCAACACCAAATGTTGAAGAGGCTGTCATTTCCCCATTGTATATCCATGGCTCCTTTATCATAAATTAATTGACCATGTATGCTCAGGTTTATATCTGGGCTCTCTAGTCTGTTCCATTGGTCTGTGGGTCTGTTCTTGTGCCAGTACCAAATTGTCTTGATTATTGTGGCTTTGTAATAGAGCTTGAAGTCTGGGAGCATAATTCCCCCCACTTTATTCTTCCTCCTCATGATTGCTTTGGCTATTCAGGGTATTTTGTGGTTCCATATGAATTTTAGAACTATTTGCTCTAATTCACTGAAGAATGCTGTTGATATTTTGACAGGGATTGCACTGAATCTGTAGATTGCTTTAGGCAAGGAGTGTAATTTTTTGAAGTGGTTTTGCTTTGGCTGGGGTGCTGTGGGATGGGGAAAGACCAGGCAGATCTGACTTGGGGCAGGAGGCTGATGGGAGGCAGAAAAGAAGGCTTGGTACCTTGGCATTCTGCATTTCATTCTTTTATGCCAGTGGTTCTCAAAATGCTGTCCCAGGACCAACAACATCAAGATCACTTGAAAATAAATACTCATGCCCACCCCCTGGCCTGTTAAATCAGAAATTTGAGGAGTGATACCCAGTAATCTATGTTTTTAAAAAGTCCTCCCTTAGTGATTCTGATGAATTATCGGGTTTGAGAACCACTGTCCTCTTAGCACTGCTTCTCTGGAGCAGGATGAAAGGTAAATCACTACACTGAGGAGTTATTTTTATGTGTGCAGTTATTGCTCATGGTTTCCAGTATGTGGAGTTCTTCGTTCTTAAGTTCACCTCCCACCCCTGAGTTCACTGGGGTTGTCACAGACTGGGCTCTGGTGGTCCTCCACAAGCTTGCTTGGACAGGGTAGCAAATACCCACAGAAAAATGAGCTCACAGGCCAAAATAAAAAGGCACTTGAAGATCCTAATTATTTCCCCAAAATAAAATAAACTGGATAACTAATCCCATCAGAAGCAAAAAAGATTGCAACAGACAAGAACTTAAAACTAGACAATTAATTACATTAAATTAGATAACAGAAAATAGTAGCAATATGAAACAAGAACAAGAAAATATAAAACACAACTATACATAAATCTTAGTCATAAAAATATAAGGGTTGAAATAAAGGATACAGTCAACAAGGTAAATAACATAATGGAGACAACTGAGGAATAAGTCAGTGAATTTAGGCTCCCAAAAGAAAGAAAGAAGAAAAATACAAAAGAAAAAGTAAGAGTTAAGGAGGATAAAGGCAGAAATGGTAATACTGAGGTCATCCAAGGGCAAGGATGGAGACAAAAATGGAGAGAAAGTATATTGGCAGTAATAAGAAAGGTAAGTTTCCTGGAAAGAATTCAGATTGAAAAAGTTCATAGGCTTCTCATTCCAGCCCTGATGGAGTAATAGGGACTGTATCTACCCTCTTATCTTAAGCAACTAAAAAACAAGACAAAATATATAAAACAAGTCTTAAGACACTGAAAACACACTGATTCCTAAAAGAATGGAAACAAACAGTTTGCACTATGATTGCCCCAATTTACTGCCAGAAAGAGTTTCTAGGGTACAACACAGAGAGGGGGGACTCAAATGGTTCTTGGCAATCTTCCTAAGTGATGAGATGGAGTCAACATTTCAAGGACATCAAGGTAATTAGAATTTGCAAGGCAGAGTACCAGAGAAGAGACATATAAACAGCAAGCCCTGGAGATCAACAAGGGCTCCCAGTGAAGGCTCACATGAGTACTGATCGAGGTGCAAATGTGAGGAAACAAGAAAAAAATCATAGGCATCCACCCCCATTTCTCCCACACAATCAGAAATAACCATGTTCCCAACAACCAGTGTAGACACCAGATTACATGGAGCCTCAGGGTGAGTACTCAGACTGCACTGCCTCAGCGGAGAGACTAACTTAGCCCTAGACTAATGTTTGTTTTGGTCCTGTGGTGTAATAAAAAAATATATCTGGTCTTTGCCCGGGATTCTTGGCACAGAGCTTTAAAACCCCTTAGAATTTCCTGAGTGGAAGCTCTATGCTAATGGGATCATTCATAGAAGGGATTCCCGAAGTGGCTTCACTGGGATGGGGGCTGCTCACTAGAAAAACAGCCCTATCACTGGAGGGCTGGAATCTCAAGTTGCCTGACCTCTGGGGAGGGGAGAACTGGAGACTGAATTCAATCATACGGCCAATGATTTAATCAATCGTGCCTAAGTAATGAAGCTCCCACAAAAATTCTTGGACACAGAGGACTGAAGGAGCTTCCTGCCTAACACACTGATGTGCTGGAAGGGAGATGGACCCCTTGAGGAGAGGCTGTTGAAGCCTTGAGCCCTCCACACTCACCATCTCGCCCTGGTTTCTTCCATTCAGCTGTTTCTGAGTTGCAGCCTTTATAACAGTAAGTAAACCACTTTCCTGAGTTCTGAGAGTTTTCTAGGGATTTATCAAACAGGAGACTGGGTTGTGGGAATCCCAAATTTGGAGCCAATTGGAGTAGAAGTGCAGACAGTCTGAGGGGCCCCTGTTGCAGCACACAAAGTAGTGGGCAAATATAATACACAATGACAAGTAAAACAAAATCAATCAAAACAGAACCAAAAATGGCATATATAAGAGAGTGAGTCAAAAAAATAACAAAACTGCAATTATAAATGCATTCTATATGTTCAAGAAGGTAGAGAAAAGCATTAGCGCTTAAGGAAAAATACAGAAAATATAAAAATGAAACAAAATAGACTCATAAGGATGAAAAATACAGTGAGATAAAAAAATATATATTGGATGAAATAGAGATTAGACACCACAGAAGAAAAGATTAGTGGACTTGAAGATATAGCAACAGAAACTACCTAAAATGAAACAGAAAAAGAAGGAAAAAAAAACAGTAAGAACATGAGGGAACTGTGAGACCACCTCAAAAATTCCAATATGCTTTCTTAGAAAAGTATAATTGACACAATACTATATTAGCTTCAGGAGTACAACAAAGTGATTTGACAATTATATACATTACAAATGCTCACCACAATAACTATAGTTACCATATAAAGTTATCACAATATTACTGACTATATTCCCTGATAACATTTACTTTATAACAGGAATTTTGTACCTCTTTCTCTCCTTCACCTATTTCAGCCATCCTCCCACCCTATCACTTATGGCAACCCCCAGTTTGTTCTCTGTATTTGTATTTCTTCTCTGTTTGTTAATTTGTTTTGTTTTTCAGGTTCCACATATAAGTGAAATCATATGGCATATGTTTTTCTCTGACTTATTTCACAAGGCATAATACACTCTAGGCCCATCCATGCTATTGCAAAGGCAAGATTTCTTTTTTTTAATGGAACTTTTTTAAGAGAACTATATAATTCTAGCATGATTTTTATAGAAACTAACATGATTCTAAAATTCATATGGAAATACAAAGGTCTTGAAAAAATTTCTAAAAAGAAAAATAAAGAGAACGTAAGACATGATTTTAAGACTTACTGTATGAAGGTACAGTAATTAAGAAGTGTGGTTGCCATAAAGGTAGACACAAAGGTCAATAGAAGAGAATTGATTCCAGAAATGTACCACATAAAAGAAGAAATGCAGATGGCCAACAGGCACATGAAAAGATGCTCCACATCGCTAATCATCAGAGAAATGAAAATTAAAACCACAATGAGATATCGCCTCTCACCAGTTAGGATGGCCAACATCCAAAACACAAACAACAAATGCTGGCGAGGATGTGGAGAAAAGGGAACCCTCCTACACTGCTGGTGGGAATGTAAATTAGTTCAACCATTGTAGAAAGCAGTATGGAGGTTCCTCAAAAAACTCAAAATAGAAATATCATTTGACCCAGGAATTCCACTCTTAGGAATTTACCCTAAGAATGCAGCAGCCCAGATTGAAAAAGACATATGCACCCCTTTGTTTATCACAGCACTATTTACAATAGCCAAGAAATGGAAGCAACCTAAGTGTCCATCAGTAGATGAATGGATAAAGAAGATGTGGTACATGTACACAATGGAATATTTATTCAGCCATAAGAAAACAAATCCTACCATTTGCAACCACATAGATGGAGCTAGAGGGTATTATGCCCAGTGAAATAAGCCAGGCCAAGAAAGACAAGTACCAAATGATTTCACTCATCTGTGGAGTATAAGAACAAAGAAAAAACTGAAGGACCAAAACAGCAGCAGACTCACAGAACCCAAGAACGGACTAACAGTTACCAAAGGGAAAGGGACTGGAGAGGATGGGAGGGACGGGAGGGATAAGGGGGAAAAAGGGGCATTACAATTAGCACACATAGTGTAGCGGGGGTGGGGGGGATACAGGGAAGGCAGTATAACACAGAGAAGACAAGTAGTGACTCTATAGCATCTTTCTACGCTGATGGACAGTGACTGTAATGGGGTATGTGGTGGGGACTTGATAACAGGCATAGTCTAGTAACCATAATGTTGCTCATGTAATTGTACATTAATAATAGCAACAAAAAAATGTACTACATATGTATAGTCAATTGATTTTTGACAAAGTTCCAAGGCTGTTTAATGGGAAAAGGATATCTTTTCAACAAATAGTGCTAAAAACAATCAATTGGATAGCTATGAACAAAAAAGGAAATGAAACTTGATTAACTCACAACACATATAAAACTAAATCAGAAAAGAGCAAAGAACTACATGTAAGAGCTAAAACCATTAAACTGATAGAATAAAACAGACCTTGTGCTTGGCAAAGATTTTTTAAGTAGGACACCAAAAATCATAATCCATAAAAGAAAAAAATTGATAAATTCGACTTAAAATTAAAGTCTTTTGCTCTTCAAAGAACAAAGTCATGAAAATGAAAGACATGACACAGACTGGGAGAAGATATTTGCAAAATATATACCTAAACAAGAACTTGTGCCTAGAATATATTCTGATGTTGTACAACTCAACTGTAAGAAGACAAACCCCCCAATAAAAACTGGGCAAAATATCTGGGCAAGCTCTTCCCCAAAACAGATACACAGATGGCAACCAAATGCAAAAGAAGATGCTTGCTTAGCACCATTATTTGTTAAGAGACATTCAAATTAGATCTATAATGAGAAAGACTAGAATGAATGACATGTGCGGTTTGGACCTTACCAGAATAAATTTATTACATTTTTTATCATGAAAATGAAGAAACATTAAACAAAAAGACTGCTAAATTGGCTACATAAAATGAAACACTTCCTTTTAATAGAAAAACAAAAGGACTACAAACATACCTGGAAAAAAAAATGAACTTGGGAAATAGTATTTACAAAACACATGACAATGGGTTAGTCTTAAAAGGCAGTGACTAACTAATTATTTTTTAAAACTCAAAAGAACATAAACTCCAAAGAAAAAATAAAGTGATCAACAGTAACATAAAAAGATACTCCTTCTCAGTTATTATCAAAGAAATAAAAAAGCAACTGGATACAATACTAATAAATTGGCAAAATGACCAGCAGTACTGCAACACTCCACCGAGGGACAAAACAGAAGAAAAATCTGAATAAATAAATTAATAAATGTTCTCTTGAATGGAATTACATTATAAAAACATAAATTTCTCTAAACTGTCATACACTGAATTAAAACATTACAGAAATTTATTCAAATGCCATTCAAAACCCCAAGAAATAAGTTTGAAAACTTGGCAAAAAAGGGTTCAAAAATATTTCCAATTATTGTTCAATAAAGTCATTTGGACCATAAGCTGTCCATTTGATAGAAAAACACTGCCAAGTGTTCAGGACAACAAACTATTCATTTGGAGGAAAAAAACAATAATAATAGGACATCACCCAATATTTAAAGAGTAAAATTTAGCCACAAAATTTCTAACTGAAATTTAGAAGGGATTTTTGTTTTAAATAGTCACATAGTGGGGAAAATCTTGACATGTCATAAAAACTCAGAAGCATAAAACAAAAACACTGTAAACTAACTACATGAAACTAAAAACTTCATTATAAAAGGAAAATCAGGTATACTGAACATATTTTAAAGGAAAAATACAAAGCAGGAAGTAACATTCTTAAAGCATATGATAAAATAATATTATCTTTAATATGCAAATAGCTCAAAGAAAATCTTAAGGAAAAAAAGATGACAAGAATACACAACTGCTCAAAAGAAAAACTTAAAAATGGCCAGCAATCATGAAAAGATATTCTTTCTTACTTAGAACCAAGAGATACAAATTAAAACAACTGTATGTCCTACTAGTAGATTGGAAAAAGTGAAAAATATCAAAATCTATATTGAAAAGATAATAGAAAAATCGGACACTTAGGATTTGTTGCTGAGAATTACAATTCATATGCCCTTTCTAAAGATCATTCTGGCAGGCACCTAGGCAGAGAGAAAAGGAAAAAGGAAGAAGGGAGAGAGGGAACGAAGGGGGGAGGAAGAAAGAGAGGGGAAAAAAAGAGGAAAAAGAAAAGTTCTCTCTTAAATGTTATTTAAGTAAATTATAGGATAGTAATACTCCGCAGCATTAAAAATAATACAGAATCTTTCTTGTCATGAATAAATGTTCAAAGTTGGTAAAAATATAAATATAATACATAAGTATATACCTAAAGGACAGTATATAGTGTGATCCCAACTACATAAAATTGGTGTGCGTGTGTGCGTGTGTGTGTGTGTGTGTGTGTGCACATGCATACAATCATAGAGAGATACTAACAGAGTTTTCACCAATATATTAACAGTGGTTAGCCCTCGGCAGAAGAATTCCAGGTGATTATTTTCATATTAAACTTTATCCTTTCCTAATAATTTGAGTTTTTAAAATAATGAGCATGTTTCCATTTTAAAGTAATAAAGCTATTTTTTAGATGCGACTCATCCAAAAAAATGAGAGGAATTGTTAATAATAATGTGGTAACTGATTCAGCTTAAGATCACATATATAAAGTCACTTAAAAACAGTTCTTCTTCGAATAACGTTTCTATTCAGTTCAATCCTCTCCTGCTCCACTTCAGAGGAGACAGGGAAGAACAGAAAGCAGAGCGCATTTGATAACACTCCAAATGCAAAACTACTATTTCATTCTCTTTTTAGTGGTTTTTGTAACTGAATTTCATTTTAGGTCAACATCCTTTTTTATATTTAGAAAGAGACAAAATAAAAGGTAACATTAGCAGGTTGTTAGCATGTTTGAGGTATTCGCTGGTGTCCGGGCAAAGCGAAGCATTAGTCATGGCATGCAGAGGAAGAGAGACACAGACACCGGGGGGCACGCATTTGTCATGAGTGGGTGGGGTGGACAGCCATGAGAGATCCTAAGTGCAGAGGTAAACACAGAAAATCATTGATATTCAAAATCAAGAACTACAGTATAGGATAGATTTGGAGGAACAGTCCATAAGAATGTTTAAAACAAGTAAAATATTTATAGATGTGTTCACAGCTCCTGTTCATTCATTCACCCTTTTGGTCCAGATCCAGTCAAAGATCATCTCTAGGTGCAATATTTGGCTCTGAGATGACCATTAAAGTAAAATATTTATTGGTGCCTTAATACTATCAGAACCACTCTGACCTTGAGCCTGGTTCGTTTGCCTCAGGAAGTGTTATATGATGCTTCATCCTGATCGCCCTGAAATGAAGAAATGTCACCAGAGAGATCTTATTTTCATTTCTAGTGTCCGTTCTAGAATGCTGGCTGTCTTTGTTGTTAGTGTCTGGCCATACCGCACTCTTTAAATATTGAGGTCAATCCGGATTATTTTCACTTTAAGGTAAATTTAATCTGTGTGGCAGACAATGAGTGTCCTGGATATCAGACACTTCAAAAATATATGTTTTATATGACCATTCATTTCAAATGCCTAACACTCACCCAACCATTCTAACCACTAGAGAGGTCATTGTGTAGGTATATAAAGACTTATTTACAAATTCCAGTACAAGATTTTTTTCAACGGGGGAAAAAAAAAGACAGGAAAGCACGATGAATAGGAAAGCAGATAAAGAAATTTGGGTACAGACATTCTATGTGGTCACTAAAATCCATTCAAGTTTTCACTGAGCATAATACCGTCTAGCTCCATCCATGTTGTTGCAAATGGTAGGACTTGTTTTCTTCTTATGGCTTGATAATATTCTATTGTGTATATGTACCACCTCTTCTTTATCCACCCATCTACTTTTGGACACTCAGGTTGCTTCCATGTCTTGGCTATTGTAAATAGAGCTGCGATAAACATAAGGGTCTTCTTTAAAATGTCAATTTGCAGAACCAACCATGTAGTGATAGCTGCAATTACCAGGGTAAGAAGCTCCACACTCCCTTTATGGCTAAGTCTTTAGAATGTCTGATAATCACAAACTGACATCCACTCTGTGGTGTACGTAGGGAAAGCTAAATTGCGTGGTTGGTATTTATAACTGTCACTTGAGTGCTATCCACAAATCTACTGCACATGATGGTTCAAACGATCTTTACCTCACAATCCTACTGTCAGGTCCCTTCCCTGTCCCATCTTTCTAGGTGGGTCAGAGTGTATAATCAACCACAAAGGATCCTAGATAAATCCATGTTTTAAAGATGGTTGGAAAATGTTTGGGTGAATATTAAAACAGGAGAAACTGTGTATAATTCAAGCTGCCACACTGAGACACCTGCTCATAAGGGGCACATGTATGGAGAGGTCTTGCTGTTGTCCCAGAGGGCTGTCACCACATTATCTAGGTCACAGTACAGGCAATGCATTTATAAATTGCTCCCTCTAAGGTTTCAGATATAGAAGATATTTTTATTTGAAACTTATCATAATACTAAAAAAAAAGTACAATTCACATGTCACATTATTGGGCATGATCCAAAAAAATTTTTTTTTTCTCTGTCATGGAAAGTAACTAAGAATCCTTAGTTAAGAGTTTGTAAGTACTTCATAAGTTCTGAAGATGATGTTGTTGGTAGGACTGGCTTCTTTTGAAAGAACCAGTCCCATCATAAACCTCTGCTGAAGATTTTTGGGCCAATTATTTGGAACACAAGTTTCCAGACAATCTAGATTCTGGCAGTGGTTCTGCATCTAGGATTCAGTTTCACCTTCCCCCCTTCTCATCTGAGCCCCAAAGGCACAGACTAGGGGATGTGCTTTAGTGAAGTGCTGAAAGAAATTTTCCTAGTTCCTCTATTACTCCATGTTTAACGACTGTTAAATTACTAATGGAAAGCTATTTTAAGTCTTGCTTGACTGATTTCAGACTAATTTGGGAAGGAAGAATATAAAAGCAGAATGCCCGGATTTTTTCTTCATCATTTTTTAAATTATTTATTTTTTTGTATTGATGTATAGTTGACATACAATATTAATATCAGCTTCAGTATACAACATAGTGATTCAGCAGTAATCTACATTATTAAATCCTCATCCCAGCTAGTGTAGTTATTACCTGTCAACACAGGAAGATGCTACAGAACTACTGACCACATTCTCTAAGATGTCCTTGCATTCCCGTGACTAAATTACATTATTATTGAGATTGTGTTTTATCCCCTTCACCTATTTCACTCACCCACCCAACCCCTCCCCCATAGTGACCACCAGTCTCTTCTCAGTGTCTATGCATCCACTGCTGGTTTGTACTTTTTGTTTTGTTTTGTTTTCAGATTCCACATATAAGTGAAATCATTTGCTACTTGTCTTTCTCAGCCTGGCTTATTTCACTGAGTATAATACCCTCTAGGTCCATCCATGTTGTTGCAAATGGCAGGATTCCTTTCTTTTTTATGGCTTCCACTGTATATATGCACATCTTCTTTATCCATTCCTCTATTGATGGACACTTTGGTTGCTTCTACATCTTGGCTATTGTAAATAATGTAGCAATAAAGAGGTGTATGTATATTTTATAGTCAGTTATTTTTGTTTTCTTCAGGTAAATTCCTTAGAAGTGGAGTTACTGGGTTGTATGGTATTTCTATTTTTAGTTTTTTTAGAAACCTCCATGCTGCTTTCCACAGTGGCTGTACCAATTGACATTCCCACCAACAGTGCAGGAGGGCTCCCTTTTCTCCATATCCTCACCAACACTTGTTATTTCTTGTCTTTTGAATAGTGGCCATTCTAACTGGTGTGAGGTGGTACCTCATTATGGTTTTGATTTGCATTTCACTGATGATTAGTGATGTGGAGCATCTTTTCATGTGCCTGTTGACCATGTGTATTTCTTCTTTGGAGAGAAATGTCTGTTTGGGTCCTGTGCCCATTTTCTGATTGGGTTATTTGTATTTTTGTTGTTGAGTCATGTGAGCTCTTTATATATTGGATGTTAGCTTAATATTGGATATATCATTTTGGAATATATTAACCCATACCATAGGTTGCCTTTTCATTTTGTTGATGGTCCCTTCTGCTGTACAGCACCTTTTAATTTAAACAAAAGCAAAAATACAAGTGGGACTACATCAAACTAGAATACCCAGATTTTAATACAATTTCCTTTTATGTGGCCATCTGTGAAAGTGAGATAAGGTCTATGTCAGAATTGTCATAAGGATTAAATGATGATGTGCTGAATCACCCATAAAAATTACATTAATATTCATGATCATTTCCACTTTGTCACATACCTTTGGGCAGATGTCTTGCCTGAGACTTCAGCGCCCGGCGAGTTCACTATGGATTCAGTGAGATCAACAAATGACAACAGACCATTCTTGGGGTGAAAGGGTTTATGCCCGGCTGTGACCTATACCTACAGTGGGGACTCAAGCATGAGAATCACGTCTGCATCCAGTAGCCTGCAGGTCTGAGATCCTCCCATGTCTCTGCCTCTTCCCGGAGGACTGGGCAGAGCTCTTTACACAGTGACTCAGTCAATGATAGCTTATTGCCTAGGGGTGTGGAAGCAGTAGCCTAGCAGAAGGCCAATTACATTATCAAGTACTTTAGGGTCAGGTTAGGATCCTGGCCATAGGAACTTCTATTTTTCCTACAATATCACTTTCTGAATTACAGGCTCCAAACATGAAAGGTAATTCAGAAGAAGGAGCTGAGCCCACTGGGTAAGAAGACTAGATGTGGGGGATCCAGGAAGGCGGGGGACAGAGGGGGCTGCTGTCAGGATCAAATCCTTTACTTTACACAGCAGATATAGCTGATAAATAAAATGATACCTGGGGGGCCCAGTCATCTTGGAGATCTGAGGGCAATGGCCTTCCACCTCCAATTCCACAGTCCACACAAGTGCATTGTCTGCAGAAGGGTGCTGCGATTCCTAGTAACCTTCAACCCTCTGGCTTCCTTTTTATCCCCTCTTTTCTCCTGTTGTCACTGCTGTATTCCATGTCAACCTGCACATGAAACTCACCCCCTCCACTGGTTTATACACAACCCGCACACACACATTTTTATGTTGACAGATAGTGAGGACTTAATGTGCATAAATGTTGAATCACTATGTTTATACTTGAAACAGTATCATCTTGTACATCAACTGTACTTCAATAAGAAAACAAAAAAGCCCAGCAGTGAGAGAAAACCAAACCATAGTGATTTCCAAGTGTTAGTTCAAGAACCTGCTGGTTATGTCATCTGTCCCTTCCCCTTCCACCTGTATTTTGTGTTAGGTGAGAATCCATCTCTTCCTGGAAGCTTCCTGTGCCCCCAGCTGGGTGAGCTGTCCTCCTCTACACTTTACATTACCCTGCATTGCACCTTCAGAGCCCCTGCTACTCTCTATTGTAATCACCCACTTCCATCTGTCTTCCATAACTGGACAGCCTCCTCCAAAACAAAGACCTTGCTTTACCCTTCACTGAATCCCCAGCACTTGACATGGTGTCTACACAGAGTAGAGGCACAATATGCAGTGGATTAGTCAGTCACCTTTCAGTAGCATGATCCCATCAGACCTTGGCCACAGCCTTGCCAAGGTCAGAAGGCTGACACAGACTGATGTGGTGACTTGCTTCATGGCTGGACCGCAGCCAGATCTCCTGACTTGTGACCCATTGGTATTCTCTCCACATCAACATCAACAGCATACAGAACAATCTGGTTTCCATCACGCATTCTACTCTGTCTTCTGTACACAAAGCTCGGGACTTTCAGAATCACAGGGAGTTGGAGTAGTAGGGGTCCTGGAGACAGCTGATCACAGTCAAATTCCAGCCTTGTGCACAAAAGAAACCAATCCAAGGAAAAGTGACTTGCAACAGATCCTGGTCTATTAGTGCCTCTCCATTTTCTTAGCTAAGAGACACGTACATCAGCACAATACCGGACTGATGCATGCACCTTTTTGCCAGATTCACACCTTCTCTCCAGGCCTATTCATGATATGCAAAGAAGTGGATTTGGAAAAGAACATAATTTTTCCATTCATCTCTCCATTCTGGTTCCACACGCCACAGTGGAAACCATTTGGCGGGGGCTCTGGGGTTAGGAGCGACCCGTGACCAGCAGGTGTGCATCACTGCTCAGCAGGACTGTCAGTAATATGTCACTTAACTGACTGTCACAGAAAGGTCCTTCAGTGTCACCCCGGTCGCTGCTGTAACACTCCCTAAGAAATAATAATGCCATCTGTTAAAGTACACGAGGCAGAGAAGCGCAGCTGCTGTCATCCCACAAAGATGGAATTA
Source organism: Smutsia gigantea (assembly GCA_032199065.1). Classification (NCBI taxonomy): domain Eukaryota; kingdom Metazoa; phylum Chordata; class Mammalia; order Pholidota; family Manidae; genus Smutsia; species Smutsia gigantea. The sequence goes on from JAVSCE010002612.1 coordinate 20,562, forward strand.
ACCGACATGAAGCGATTACTTTCCTTTTAAATTTCACAATTAGAATTTCAGTCTTGCTTTATTTGTGCCACAGAAGTCACCACAACACTGTGCCTGCTGAAGGGCCAACACCGCTCTCTGGATGAAAACACGGAGGAGGAGGAGTGTAGCTGGGATAATGGTGATTGTTACTCTGTCGCCTCTTTCATAAATATGTTTAAAATTCCACTGGGCAGTCTTAATTACAGGTAGCAGTACTAAGAATAATGCATTTGCATTTAGCATTCACATTTAGACTTTCCTAGTACTCACAGAAAAAAAAAAACCCCAAGTGAGGCTGCTGGCTGATGGAATGATTGTTAACAGCACACATCGAAGATCTTTTTTTCTCCCTTGGTAGCAGAAGCTTTTAATGGAAAAGGAAGGGATCCAGCTTATAGGGGGCAGGTTTCTAATTTGAACAGAGATGAAATTCTGCCTCTCAGCTTTTATTCCATTCATTGGAAGGGAGCAGACTGCTGGCTACATAACAGAAGGGTGGACCTATTCAGAGCTTAACTGCTGAGCTAACTGTTCAAAAAGCTGTAAGAGATCAACAGTTGCCTTGGCTGTACTCCATTATGACGGTGTCAGCAAACTGGCGCTTCTCTCTTTAAGGCACTTTTTTTTCTTGCATGGGAATTATATACTATATTACCTGGGGGCAGAGCCATAGGCACAACCTGTCTTAACCGGCTTTCTGGTGAGCAAAATCAAGGAATATAACAACGGTTTAAACTCTCAGCTTTTCTCCCACTTCCGACGTGTTTATGAATCAGTCCGCGAGACCACATCCACAGATGGAACTGTCTAACGGTGTGCTCCTTGCTCCTCGAGAGGAAGCCTCGAATACCACCCTTCTCACAGTACCTTCAGTAACTCTCTAACTCTCGGTGTGGCTGTCACCCATTTGCTCTGCATGTCCTTTCATACTTGTCTGGTTCATAAACAAAATGATCCATGTGCCAGTTCACCGACAGAATGACTCTCCCACCTCCTGGTACACACACTTCCACTTTGGTTACGTTCATTCTAAACTCTACAGTCAAAACACACACCTTTATAGCAAAGCTACTTAGTATAAAGCATATACTTGGTGCCTTATCATAAAATAACTTATGAAATGGGTTGTTTCTTAAACCCATATAGAACTGGACTTTCCAAAGACTGGGGACTCCTTTGAGGATAAGACCATGCCTTATATTTTTTGATGCCTCTGATATAACATAGTGTCATTCATAAGGAAGGCTCAACTTTTAAAGACAAGTAGCTTCAGACTTTAAAACCTAGGATGTTCCTCTTTTGAAATTATACATGTTAGTCCTTCGGCATCTCTGTTGGAGTACAGATGGTGGAGCGGGGGGTGGGTGGCTAACAAAATCATTCTCACAAACAAAATGTGACTAAATTCATTACTCAAAGACATGGATTTCACCTGGCTCTATGGACTGAAATCTTGACAAATACAATGATGTCTGTTGTATTATTATGTGGAGAAAACTCAATATTTGATCTCAGATTGCAAGACTCTTCAGATCCTTGAATATAAGGGACCGTATTTAGAAAGAAATTGTAATCTGCAAATATAATTCACAATCAAGTCTCTCAAAGTCACCAAATAGCAATGACTATGTCTCTGATTACTAATTGAATCAGACCCTTTAGCACCCAAACAGTAACCAGGCAGTGGAAGCCACCGGGCCATGCTGATCTGCATTTTCTACCACAAGCACATGCCCAGACCGTGTGCAGTTCTAAAAGATGTTGTTTCTGTTTGTAGCATGACTTCTAAAAAATGGTACACGGATGTGCTAGGCATTACACTAATCTTCTTACCTGTTGATATGTATAGTTTAGCACTAATCACATGCATGTAAGATCTACTTTGTGTCTTTCCTGGCCAGCGGCAGATCCAAAGCCAATATTCAGTCCCCACATTGAGCTCCTGTGTTACATCGCTCCTTCTTTTTCTGAGCCAAGCTTTAATAATTGTGTAGCAATGATGCAAGTGCATAGTTAAGAAGTGAAAAAGAAAGCAAAGATTACTTTTCCCCATACAGTGTACAAGGACAGATCGTAGGGGTCTCAGAGAGGAAAATAACATACACAATCTGTTCAAACCACCCAATTTCTCATTTAATCCCCTATTTGCCCATCTCAGACTAGCTCTTCATGCTTTAAAAAACCCTCGCTTTTCCTCTCCTCTTCCTGTTTCTCTCTTTTGGGTCCCATAGACTCATTATATCTCCACACCAGGACTCACGTTCTCACAGACATTTAGCATAACCATTTCACACAACACATGTACATTGCTCAAAGTAGCACATGGGGGAAAAAGCATATATAAACCTTTTTCCCCTTGATCCAAAGCAGTAATTGGAGCAAAACCTCTAAATGTGAATGAAATAAAATCTCTCCCACTTTAGATTTCCTCAGCTATAAATGCTCTTTTTTTCCCATTTCCAACAATTTTTCTAAAAATGGACACCTTGGTGAAAGCCAAAAACACACAAGAAAAAGCTTAAAGATGGGCGCAAGAGATTCAGACTTCAGTTTTAATTCTGCCTCCGTACCCAGGTGTGTGGTATGAAGAGGAAACTAAGAAACAGCTTAGACTAGCTGAAGAGGTGAGTGTCAGCCGGAGCCTCCCCCTACTCCCACACACGAGCACATACCAGATGGTTCCACGGCAGCAAGGATGCTTGAAATACACCAATCATTTTGTCTGCAGCTGGAAAACACAGCATCACCCAGTTTAGAAAATGTTCATTTATTCATATGGATAAGAGGATTAGATCTCACAGGCCATACAATTTTACTTCCTTCAAGCTCCTAAAAAGTTTCCAACCTAGTGAACACTCCCACCCGATCCCAGGTAATTTGCTTTCAAAACCAAATTCAAATATATGCCATTTTGAATATGCATATGACAACTTCCTTATATTCCATAACATTTGTAAGGGTTTTTACATGTGACTTGACGATCAACATGTCACCGTGTTTTTGGTTTTATCCCACAGTGTCATATTTACCATAGAGCAGCCAGTTTATCAGGGTCTACATGAAGGTTTTCAAAAATTCAAATCTAAAACCAATTGCTCAAAGAATTCCTCAATGCCTAAGCAATCTGCTCTCTAAGCTGATATGGATTTGGCTTATTCTAAGTATTTGTTGGATTTTATCTTGTGCACATATAATCATAGCCATATTTATGTAATATCTTTTAATTCTTTATTAACTTCTTCAGCCTCTGAAAACTAATACCCTGACAGGACCATTTATTCCTCCTCAGATTCCTAAGAAGACACGAAGCAAGGCAATGACTTCATTCATACATGTTTTTGCACAACTAATTTTTCTATTTGTACAACATAAAAGAAGACTTGTAACTTAGGCAAACAAAACAATCTTCACCCTAAAAACAGAATATAAAAATGGAGTGTGGGTGGTGAAGAGTTTTGAGTCTTCCGGTCCCACCAATATGTTATTTTTTTAATAGTATGCAAATGAATTAACAAGAATACATTCAGGGGTCTTCGGGTAAATAATTTCCATTCCTGTCACTGCCTAAAAACCATCCTTAATTGCCTCCATGCTATGGAAATAGGCAATAAAATGAATTAAGGGGATCATCTCTCACCCAAGATTCTCTCCAAAAGCAGTGAAAAGGGGAGGCGAGGGGAGAGAGAGAAAGACACAGTGAGAAGGAAAACACAGGAAAATGAAAATACTTTTTTCATAATTTGTTTTTCATCTTATTTTGAAGGCTTCTACTTGGGCATCATGCAACTAAATTTTTCTCATGGTAAATTTGTGACCATCATATACGATGCTCATTGAAAACATGAAGCTTCTGGAAATTTCAAAAAGCAAACTCCTGAGAAAAGCTACCTGTCATGAGCATTGCACATCCCCTAACCAAGTCATTACGCTATAGAAGAGTCTAATCCCAATTTAAATTATCAGCATGGCTGGGCCCCATTGTAAATCAACAAGAGAAGCCCAGAGAAATATCCCCTTAAAGTACACAATTTGTGCCTTAACCCGCAAGGACATAGACTACAAGTCAAGCAATACTTTGGCCAAATAATGTGCACCCGATCTGACTGCTCCTCCGTAGGGTTGCACAAACCCATTTGCAGTTCAAGCAAACCCATTTGCAGTTCAAGCAAATGAAACCAAAGTGATTTTCTCCTCACCCTTTGTCGTGGACTGAATTCTGTCTCCCCCAGATTCATTGCATTGAAGCCCTACTCCCCAATGTGACTTTGGAGATAAGGCCTTTAGGGAGGTCATTAAGGTTAAATGAGGTCATAAGGTCAGGCATCTAACACAACAGGACTAGTAGCCTTATAAGAGGAAGAGACTAGAGGTCTCTCTCTCTCCCTGTGCACAGGGAAGAGGCCATGTGAGGACACAGGGAGAAGGCGGCATCTCCAAGCCACGAAGGGGCTGCACCAGAAACGGAACCTGATGTTATTTTTTATTTTTAAATCTTTTTGACATACCAGAAGCTGTCCATAATTAATGTATACAACTTGATGAGTTGGGAGGTACGTATGCACCCATGAAATGATCACCAAAATCTATGCCTTAAACTTACCCATCACCTCCAGAAGTTTCATCCTGTCCTCTTGTTTTGTGTGTGTGATAAGGACATTTGACAAGATTAACCTCCTTAGCAACCTGTTAAGTATGCAGTACAGGAATGTCACCTACAGGTATTACACTGTGCTAGATCCCTAAGGCTTATGTATCTTGTATAGAAGAAACTATGTATCCTTTAACTATTAGCTTTCCATTTCCTCCTCTTCCTGCAGCCCCTGGCACCCACCTTTATTCTCCACTTCTATGAAATTATTTTTGATTCAGCATGTAGATGGCATCACATAGTATTTGTCCTTCTGTGTCTGTCATATTTCACTGAGTAGAATGGTTTACCCAAGTTGTTCGGCAGCAGGGTTTCCTTCTTTCTCATGGCTGAATAATAAACACACCACATCTTTATCCATTCATTCCTTGACGGACACTCAACTTGTTTCCATACTTGGCTATTGTGAATAATGCTGTAATGAACATGGGAACGCAGGCTCCCTCTTTGGGATCCTGATTTTAATTTCTCTGGGTAAATACCTAGAAGTGGGATTGCTGGACCATACAGTAGCTCTATTTTCATTCTTTTGAGGAACTTCATGCTGTTTTCCATAGTGGCTGCAACAACTTACATTTTCACCAATAGGGTACAGAGATTCCCTTTCTCCACCTACTTGTCAACAGTTGTTATCTTTTGGCTTTTTTAGACTAAAAGGCATCCTACCCAGTGTGGGATGGTATCTCACTGTGGCTCTGATCTGCGCCTCCCTGGTAATTAGCCATGTGAACACCTTTTTATAAAGAAATGAAATATCTATTGGTCTTCTGTTTGCCTTCTTCAAAAGAGCAACTATTCAGTTCCTTTGTCTATTTTTAATGGGATTATTTGCTGGTTTTGTTTGCTATTGTGAGAAGTTCCTTAAATATTTTGGATATTAACCCATTATCAGATATATGGTTTGGAGATATTTTCTCCCATTCCATAAGTTGTTTTCATTTTGTTGATTATTTCCCTTGTTGTGCAGAAGCCTTTTCGTTGGATGTGGACCCCCTTGAATATTTTTTTTCTCTCATTGCCTATGCTTTTGGTGCCACATCCAAGAAATCATTTCAAAGCCAACCCTGACAGCATCCTGATTTGGGACTTCCAGCCTCCAGAACTGTGAGGAAATGGGAAACTAGCTGCTAAAGTGAAAGTTTCAATTTTCTTTTTAATACAAAAAAAAAAGGCATTGAGTACCTTGGCTATGTTCAACACTGTTCCCGGCATTGAGGATACAGCAATGAGCAGAATAGAGAGAGTGCCTACTCTCACAGAGACTGCATTCTGCTGGGAGAGACAAATAAAAAATGTGTAAACAGATTTACAAAGTAATTTTGATAAACAATAGTTCCATGAGAAAAAATAAAACAATGTTATGTGCCAGAGAGAGGGACTCAGAAGGGGATTGCGGTGGTGGTGATGGAAGGCCCTCTCTGGAAAGGTGGCCCCTGAGCTGGGACAGGAATGAAGCACTGAAGGCCGCCACATGACGAAGGGAAAGAGCGTTCTGGGCAGAAGGAAAACCAAGGGCAAAGAGTCAGGCAGCACAAGCTGGATATGCCGGAGGCTCAGGAAGACCGTGAGTGTCCTTGGGGAGGGCGAACAAGAGGATGTGCAGGGGCCACATAATGTAAGCAAAGGAAGGAACTAGAAATTCACAGTATAATACAGAGCCAGGGAAGCTACTATAAGGTTAAAAAATGGGGGAAGTTACATGATTAAAGATCATTTTAGCTAGTAGAAGATGAATGATAACAAAGTCATGATAATGACGAGGGGTGCCAGTTAGGTGCCCCTTGTAGTCGACTGGGTGAAGGGAGATGGTGACTCCGGTTGGAGCAGCTGGGTGTGCAGCGGACACGGTGAAACAGACCCAGGTTATGTATGTTGGAGGTAGAGTCAACCAGCTTTCTGCTGGATGTATTGGTTGAGGTAAAAAAAAAAGAATGACATTTTAGATTTTAGGCTCAAGGGATTAAGCAGATAGCAAATGAAATGTATGTCTAATTCAGTCCTGTATCTTCGCAGCACCATGTGTGGCTCAGAAAAGGCACCCAATGGATGTTGGTGAAGGGAAGAGAGGGGAGGGGAGCGAGAAGAAAAGGAGGGAGAGGACTTCCTTCACTGTACCCTCACCCGAAAGAGAACATCGCTGCCTTTTGCAAATACCCAGCTATTTCAACAGAACAATACCTGAGTTTTTCAACATGTACTCCACATGCCTTCAGTATACATTCCATAAGAGTGGACATAATAAGTATTGTGCCTAATAACTGTAAAGCCTTGCAAAATCCCGAAAAGCTTTCTAAATAAAAGATTAAATTCTGTTCAATATCAGTTTAGAATTAAGTATATATTATTCTCTCCTACACAGATATATACTGCCCACAGTACACGGTCCTTTCTAGAGCCAAATTTGTTTAAAACCAAATATTCACTCTCTGATCATGTCTTAGAATAGTTAACTTAATGTACTATACTATTATTAATATTATAACTAATCTAAATACTAATAACTAATAAATTTTGATATAGGTTATTTTGAAAAAGTCTTCAAATATGTCACTTTATAACTCAAGTAACAGCCAGGCTCAAGGTTTTATCTTTCTCTATTACTTATGCATAAAAATGTAACTGTGAAAGTTTGTAAGAGTTGTCATGGCCAAAAGATTCTATCCAAACAGGTAAGTTCAAAACATCGGGACTTAAATATGAAATATTTTTTATGTCTACATTTTAAATGGCAAAATGAGTAATGGTTTCATATTACAAGTAATAAAGAGGATTAAACAACATGCAGGATAAATCCAGAAAGTTGAACAAGTCAGTCTTGGTCATCAACTGAGCAGGTCAACATTGTCTAGAAGGTAAAGGGTAGGAGAGGTGAGGGCTTGACCTGGGGTGTAGTTTTAATACCCCATAAGGGCAGCACAAGGGTGTTACAGCCTGGCCCACATTAGGTGGAACTGTGCTGAATAATGCTGGTCAGAGTTTTGAAGACTTACCAAGTACTGTGAGAGTTTGCCATGTCTGGTAATAGATACTTAATTTCTTAGTTCCTTGGTGCCAAATTTATTTTTTTTTAATTTTGCCAACCCCTAAGAAGATAGTTACATGTTAGAACCTAATTCAGCATGATCATGGAAGCATGAAATTTGCAGGTCACTGCAGCGAACAACGAGCACACTGCCCCAGGCCCGCGGGCACACTGAGCCCGGACTCTCTGCGTCTGCCAGTCCCGCCCCGGCTTGCTCTACCGACCAGAGACCAGCTCAGCCTGGGAAATGGAGGCACGTACACACCTCTCAGGAGACCTCTGGAAAACCACATTATCTCCTTTTCCTTTGTCACCACTTTCTTCATAAAATGATCTTTCAAAAATCAAACCTTTTAAACATCTGTATAATCAGGGAGTTAAACTATAACCTCAGACACATGGCTGACTTCCAGAGTTCATCAGAAGCACCCCTCATCCACTTATTATTTCTTCAGCCTCTACAATCAGAATATGACATGAGATGTCCCCTGGCAACTCCAATATAATGCAGGACAGATTCATGCTGAGCCCTGAGGCTCCACCTACTGCTCGTCCCCTTCACTGTAAGCAGCACAACAGCCCTGAAAGGGTGTTCAGGTTCGGTCCTCCTCTGGACAACTGAGGGAAGCCCCCTTTCCAGAGCCCTAATCAGGAAATGCAAGATGAATCCCGCCCGGCGAGAACACTGTACCACTTGTCTGTAAACTCAGCCCCACAAAACACTCCTGGAAGCCGTCTCAGCCACAAAAAAAGAAAAGAAAAATCAATTTTTTTTAGTATCTTTGCATATTTACTATCTTCACTTGCCTCTACTTTTCATCATTGTTGTCCAAGTACCTACATCACCTTATTGGCAACTGATTTTATGGCTGATTAGTTCAGATTTTTATGGCTGACAAGTTCACTTTCTCAACTTGTCTGGATACAGTGAAGCAGATGTTTCATGAACTACTATCTAATACAGTAGGCACTCAGAACTACATAAAAAATGGAGCAAAAGAAACACACTCTGTACAATTAATCCCCCTTCATACCATGAAGACAGAGTTTAAGTTGACTGATATATCAACATTTTAAGTACCTACTTTTCCAACGGACGTAAGAATACTGAGAAAAATCTGTGACTTTGGCAAATGTATATTTTGTTCACAGTTATTACCAGGTGGCAAAAAGTTCGTTGAGATGGGTGGATATTTTTAGTCCCCCAAAGGACAGGAGTAGAGACAACAAAAAAAAACTCTCAGCAAAGAATCTCAAGGAATACAACTTTCTTTTGCAGCATAGCAAGCCTCACCTGCCTTACACGGTAACACTGGCTGTCCTGCTGGCAGGAGGAACACGATCACTGCCTGCCCTGAGCTGATTACCATAAGAAAATAGCTCATATTTTTAATTCAGCAACAAAAGCAACATGGGTGGCAATTAGAATGTTAGAATGTTAGGCAGCAAGAATGCAAAAAGGAAAGAGAAATGGTAGAAGGTGGTGCATGAAAAGCAGCTTTAATAAGGTAAGAAATAGGGAGAGGGAATTGAGAAGGGGCATCTTCGTCTTAACCTTGCCTTCTATCACTTTCCCGAGACAGAGGAAGTCAATTATGGACCACAGCATCACTTAATGCAATTCTATTCCCTGGCTGACCTTCTCTGAACACACTTCCCTGCAGGATGTCTTGACAAGTTGCCCGCACATCAAGCAGAGAAAACTTTCACTACCTGTAGATCTAGAGAAGCTCATTAAAAACACACCAAGTGTGGCACAGGGCTGTAAATTACTTTAAAACTCTCAGACGTATTCTCTTTTCTCAAATTGCACAGATCAATTATTAAGCTTTACCAGAGCAAAGTGGAGCATAATATCCATTACTGTATCACAGCCTTATCAAGGAGGCACTCTGTCCACAAGGAAAACAAGCTTTATGACCACAGTAAACCAAGTGGATCTTAGGAGGGATGGAGAGAGGGAGGGGAAAAGGAAAACATAAAAACTATTTACTGGCTAAATAAGGAAAATTTTAACAAAAAATTAATAAATCAACATTTACTGCACTAATTAGTATCTCCTAGAGGGATATAAATGTGTTCGTATCAGTTAGAGACTGTCTGATATGACAAGAAAATACCCACATATCTAACATCAAAAGCATTTTTCTTCTTTCCCTTCCTCCCTTACTGTACTGAGCACATCGTGAGCACATGAAGGAAGGCAGAATAATTCATTATTTTGTCTCCCACTGCTTTGTACCTTCAACATCTTTTGAATAAATACAAAGTCATAAATTAGCTTGTAGCAAAACAGAATTAATTGAATGTCTTAAGTAGGATAATCAAACCAAGGTTTGAGTCAATTTATCTGCCTAAGATTTTGCTAATGTAGTTTCAGCTCATTAAGGTGAGGGTTGATGCTAGAGATGGGACATTATTAGAAATGAAAAGGGAAATACAAGAAGAGGAAAATGAGCCTCTCTGTTTTTCCAAGAGACTTTCTTGAAGGTTATCTGATGTGTGCTACAGATCATAAAACAACTCCCCTCCAAACAGGAATCTGTGGTTGAAAAAGTGAAGATGCTTTCATAGAATCTGAAGATATTTACACACATACTGACACAGAGAAGGCTTTGCCCTTCATTCCCTCAAAGGTCCTTGCCAGAAACACTGCATGGAACAGCTATAGTGTGTGTATATGTGCGTGTGTGTGCATGTGCATGCACACACGTTTGTGTGTGTCATGGCAATACATATGCACATAATATATTTATGTAGAGTATATAAATATAGAGAGAGAAAAATAAAATTTTCAGGCATCTAAGTAAAATGAGAATAACTCTACACAGCAAAAAAGAAACAAGAGCAAAGTTGTGGGGGCAGATATTCCCTGTGTTTCCAGTAGCGGATTCAGTAATAATCTGTGATTCTCCAGCAAACAGGTTCCCCGCAGGAGAACATATGACAGTCACCGAGCACTGCCCCGACCAGGCTGGGCAACAGTGCACAAATGCCCAGTTCTGTTCTGCCCACATTTTGTTAATATGGGATCTTTCCTCATGGACAAGATTAACAAGATTTTGTCACTCCTAGCACAATGGCTTATAATAAGTTATAATACATTAAGAAAAACTAAATGTCATATAACTAAGACTTCAGTAATATTAGCTGGCCCCAAAGATACCAGGTCTATGAGTGGATATTTCGTTTGGTAAACCCAAATATTAAAGGATCCATATAAATGGAGCAAAATGTCATCAAGGCTATAAAGTTGGAATAAACCAGAGGTAGTTAAAAGCCTGGCTTGATAGACAAATGAAGTTGCACTAGATTTGACCAGGGTCAAGTCATGCAGCCCCTTCAATGTCCTCATCTGTAAAAGCCAGAGGACAGCAGCTCTCCATAATATAGATTTGCTGTGAGGATTAAAACAGATGATATATTCAAATAAGCACTGTGCCCAGCACTAAATGAGCACTTGATACATGTCAGCTACACTATTTTTATTATCCGCCAGATAAACTTTCATCTGTCATTTTACCTAGACATTTAGTACACCCTGTGGTGACATAAGAGAGATGCCAAATACTCCCAGTAACTTTGAACACAACAAAATACACCAAACTTCATCATGATTTGAAACATTAACTGGTTTATAAATCACATTTAAAACACATAACTAGACAGACTTGTCATTTCTCTCCCACTGGTGCTCAAAGACCGACACTGAACAACACGACAGCAGAGAGCTGTGACTGACTAGTCACAGTCCATGGTGCATACGCCGTGCATCGCCTCATTCATTAAATAAAGCATGTTGAATTCTGCCATGCCAAAATGTTTTTACATACGTATGTGTATATATATATATGTAGGTATGCATGTGTAAATTCCCATCATCTGAAAAGCATCACAGCATCCCTAAGAATGGAATGTTGTATATGACTGTCACTTCATATTTGTATTTTACTATGACACGCTTTTAAAACTCTTCCATTTTTCCTGTTGATGTGAAACTGTAATTAGTGTGAATTTCTAAAGTTCATACTCTTGTAAGGCAGGAGTGTCCCTGTTGGCCAGAATCAGAGATGACCTTGCCCAAAGGAGGGGACCAAAAGATTGTTTATTTGGGGCAAATTTGGATTTATGGCCAGTGGAATATTTCTCTGGGGCCTCTGATTCTCCGCTCTGGTTCTATGGGAAGGCAACTTTGGTTAGTTGCTCTCACTCACATCTGAGCAGAGCAGCAATAGCGGCAAATGATCCTTGGAAATCACAATCACATTAGGCTGCTGTTCAAACAGCTTCTAGGGCCGTGATAATGGGAGGCAGTCCTAATAACCGGTGACTCTGTGAGACCCTGCCCAGAAGGCCTCCGCACGGCAGCCCACAATTTAAATTGTGATCTGGAAACAGTGGAAATGATGAGGGTCCAGCTGGGGACCTTCTGGTCTGAGGGCCAGTGTTCAGCCTCCCCACCAGATACCTGAGAGCTTCACTGCGGTGATGAGGGAAGGGCTCTGCTCTCTTCGACTCTTTCCAGCTCCCTGCCCATCGCCCACCTGATTCCCCAGACAGCATGAGGCTGCATTTCTTTGCTTCCCCGGAGATACCTCAGAGCTGATGAAGCACTCCCAGCTGGCTGCACTGCAACCGAACACACCGGTGGCTGACACGGCGGCACGACACTCCCATCATTGTGACAAGTGAACTTTTCCCCTTCCATGTGCTGGGTGGGCTTTGGGACATACTTGGCCACTTTCCGCTTCAAATGAAAGCTGGCAGATACACAGCATGAGCAGGGGGAAAGGACTGTATCTTTCCTACAATAAGCAATAAACTTTCGCATAATAACTCAGCACAAATTAAATAGCGAAAGGGAACATTAGTGGGACCTGCCGGCGTGGAAGGGAACAGCTGGCCTTGTTAGTGATCATTGCATGTCATTACTTGGGAAGTCCACTCCCAAGGCCACCACCAACCTGCCTTCCCTGGGTGTTCAGGCAGTAACACGACAGATGAGAACGTATCCTCGTGGGGCCCTGGAGGCAGAACTCGAGATTTCAATATATGGCAGTTCCAGACTTGTTCTCCAATAAGCAGAGAGGAAAAAATCTTACCAACTAAAGAAGGTTGGGAAGAAAACTGTAAAGACTCCCGCAAAGCCTCTCTCGTATCTCCACCTAAGTCGTTTATTTAATAGGAAATGTTTTCATTCCCCATGTAGATCAACAATTCCCATGAAACGGTGGTTTGTCTCTCAAATTAGGAGTGTAAATCTAACAAGAGGATAAACATTAATACCTAGATGCCGGAATACTCAGAGTCCTAGCTTGGCTGCTTCTATTAGGCTCCATTTGGAAAACTTTCCAGTTCCCTAACACCCTCAGAAGCAGAAATTAAAAGTTGTTTGGAATTTTTTTTTAAACCACGCACAAGAGCAAGTTTCTGCAAGGTGGAAGTGGGAATAAAAACCAGTGTTTTGGAATTTTTTCTTTGTAGATAGTCATCACATAAGGTACAATATTTGCTAACAGAGGGTAATTTGAATTATCCACGGATAGTTAAAAAACACAAAGATTTCATTACCCAGATATCTCTATTTAAAATAGATTTGCTTTTGTTCATCAGCGCAGTGCACACGGCTGGGAAATGGCAAAGTGCCAGGATGAAACTGCTCCTAATTTTCAGAGGAGGCCACCGGCTAATTACACAGACTGCAGGTGTGAAGAGAGAAGCTTAAAGTAATCAATAGCGGTAATTAATCTGCTAGACTGGAGCTAAAGAGCTAACAGCTGGACATCAGAAATGGACACAGGCAACAAGATCAGCAATAATTACCTCTTTAAATATTGAATTTCCATAGCAACAATTAAGCTTATAAATAAAGGCTGGAAACTAAGGCTTCAAGGCATGACACTGCACGGCAAACACAACATTCCCCAAATCAACCCTTTTCATAAAATACCAACAATATGCTTGGGCTGGGTCAACCTGGTTCCAGAGTTGGAAGAAGCTGAACGTAGCTCCTGCAGCCACGGCTTCCTTGGCAGCCCGTCACTGGTCATCAGACCTCTGAGTCACAAGATGGCCCCAGAAGTTTCCTTTGGGTATGAGAAAAATGCCTTTCCACGTCACCTGGCACAAGAGAGCTACCAGCTACAAGACACACTTCTCATCTGTGAAATGTGTTCCATTTTTAAACAGTCACAAACATGTAAAAACAACTTCCTAATGAAGGTGCTGGGACCATCCACCTTGAATATTGGGGTGTATTTTGAGGATTTTTTTCAAGACCAGTATGACAGTGAAGGGGTCCAGACACTGAGGCTCCCATGACATTCTTCTGCTTTGTAGAAAGAATAGAGAAAACCATTTGTTCGTGGATTCTGTATTGTTTTTGAGTCAGTGGGAAAGAAGTTGGCTGTTACTGAATGTGAACTAGGTGCTTGGCACTATGCTACTCACTTTATGGTTTCTTCAAATCTAACATTGGCTCATGTGATGAAGCAGAAGGGGCAGAGGGACGCTGAAGATGGCCCCCAGGCAAAAGGTGGGAAACGGGACGAGGGACGTGATATGAACTCAGGCCTAGGAGTTTTTTAAATATATCAGCAAAGTGCTCAGATGTCCTTGGGAAGAGAATGTGCTCTCTAAAACACTGCCAATTACTGTTATATTGCAAACACTATTCCAGGTTGCTGTTTCATGTTCTATCACCATCCCAAAAAGAGTCTATGATAGTTTGATGACTTGGCAAATACTTGTTTAATTTTCTTTCCTTTAATGTTTACTCATTTTGATCTTCATTCACAGAGTCTGTGGCCCTTGTTCAAACAAATAAACATTCCATAGAAAAATATCATGAACAATAACTACCAATCCTCTGCTCATTCAGAATCAAACAGCAGAGTAACACTGGAATAGGAAATGGCCAGGCACATCTCTTCTTAATTATCAAAACAGAGCCATTTTTATTGAGATCCTGTTCTCTTTCAATTGCTCTCCAAAAAAACAAGGCACTTTTCATGCATTATCGCATGTAATGCTATGGTAATATCCCAAACCATAGAATATAACACCCACTCACACTTAAGAAAAATGAGGCTCAGATATGTGAAGCAATATTTCCACAGGCACATGTGTGTGGATAAAATGAGAGTTCCTGTGGCCAGGATTCTCACCTGGCCCTGGTCGAGTGCACACCTGTGGGCAATACATGGCTGTTGACTCTATATAAAGAGCTCCACCCAGTGCTCTGGGCGTGACACGGTGGCATGGCTGCAAGGCTGCAGGAGAACAGAGCAGAGGCTGGAGTGGTGGCAGCACCAAGGACAGAGGCCCAGAGGACAGCTGTGTGGGATGACTGTGCAGAGAGGCCCAGAGGACGACTGTGCAGACAGAGGAGCCCAGAGGCAGAGACCAGCTTGCTGCATACAGACTCGCTCTTAGTGAATGGGATTTTAGTGACCGACCTGCCACCTAGAAATAAAGTTGGGTATAACCCTTTCACCCCAAGAACGTTTTGCTGTTAATTTCTTTGGTCACATTGAATCCACAGCGAACTTGCCCGGGACTAAAACCCATTGGCAAGGCAGCATTATCTCCCAAAACAGCAAGGGTGGCATTCCGTCCATCCAAAGTATGAGAAGGATGGCAACAGCATTTTGTGAAGGAGCACATGGTCATGAGCTCAGCCCCTGACATTAAATCCTGAGTAAATTCCAGCTCCAACAGTTTGTAGCTCTGTAACCGTGATCATTCACCCTCCCTGTGAAGCGGTAGTAACAGAACCTGCAGAGTGTCACTAAGGACCGCCAAGACTGAAGTCTGCTGAGCAAATTAGAACAGACTGGGCACATAGGAGCTGCTCAGTCTGGTGAAATGTTACCTTGCTGTTTTTCTAACCTCTGCTGTTTGATACCCTGAGTCCTTATTCCAACCATTCCTTTTCAGTCCCGCCACCGCCAGGCCAGGTCAGTCACAGCTGCAACTGGTCCTGCGATCACACTTCCTTCACCTCCTTGTCCCTGGCCTCTCAACACATTGCCTACACAGACAAGAAAGGACTGCTTCTTCCTATTGCATACATGTGTGAATGAATGAATGATTAGCACCCGAACCACATGAATCTGTGTAGTCCAAGATCCCCTCAGATGGCCTCAGTACCACCAGAGAAATGTTCATCTGCAAAACAAGTTCTAAAACAAGAGCCGACTCTGGGAAGATCGTCTTAGACCTGTACAATAGGATCTCATTCAGAATCTCTCCGTGCACATGAAGTGAAACTTAGGAACGTAAGTCTGGGTATATAAGTTTACCTCCTGCAGTACTTTGCTCTGAAGCTAGGCTGCTTTGCAACTATATGTTCAGTGCTTAGACACACACATACACACACCCTCTGACATTGATTCCTTACTTTAATTGTTCTTTTAAGTTTTTAAAAGGGAATCTAAGGTGTGTATGCAATAGTGACAATATGGGAAAAGGGGCTATATTCTCACAAAGCAAAGAAATAAAAATAAGAACTTACTAATTATATGGGGCAACTATGCCCCATATAATGAATGCACTATTTTACCGAGTTAATACACACATGTTATTTTGTGACTTCTCTGAATGTCTGGTCAGAAAACTGAGGGGATAAAGGATACTATTCTGATTAAGGGAATTAGTTTTATACCCTTTCACTTTTATTTCAGTCATTAAAGTATAAAATTTTGCTAGATCAAGGAAACGTCTATAGATAAACACCTATGATGCCTCATATTAAATATTCCAGTTTTACATATAAAAATAGGTGATTCCTTTATAAATATTAAAGCCTTATTAACTTGTAGAAATTCACTAATACCAAATTTGTACCTGCAAGGCACTTTGCTTGAGTTTGATCTTTAAACTATTATTGGGAAAAGACAAGTAAATCAATAGCATTTGGAGAGAGAATAGTTATCACTGAAGTCTTCATGTCTCCACAGATGAGAGAGGATTTCCACTCCACTTCCTCACAAGGAGTAATTTGAGAAAAACACTTCCAGCTTCTGTCCTCACTTCCTCGTCCATATGGGAAGAGAAGCAATTTAACTGATGCAAGAACCAAGGGAAAGAGAGACATAGACATAGAAATAAAGAACATGTGAGGTAAGTTATGTATTTGGCTATGTCCTCATGTAAAACCCTGTCTAGTATTTAGTGGCAGGTGGATTTTGGAGGACTAGAGCCAATCATAATACGATACATAATTTGATCGGAATACAACACTGAGAGGAGCCTTGTTTTCCATAGAAGTTGGCAAAGATTGTGTCCTGTTAAACACCAGACATTTCCATATCTGAATACAGTTTCAAATCACAGAAGAGTGAAGGAGGGTTTGGTTGCCACGCTGAGTAAAAGAGGAAGGGGACCTTTGCTGGTGAGGCCCAGGGCTGGCTGTCCCCTAGACCAGGGGTTGGTGAACTCCAACCACAAGTCAAATCCTTGTTTCCTGCCATCTGTTTTTTGTTTTACTTTTTGGGTTTTTTTGCTTAATTATGTTTTTAAATTTTTTTATTACAGTAAAATATACATAACAAAAAAATCACCATCTAACCTTCATCAGTGTTCAGCTCAGCGGCATGAAGCACATTCACATTGCCGTGCAACCATCACCACCAGCCATCTCCACAAGCTTTTCATCTTCCCAAACTGAAACTCTGCTCCCACTAAACAACAGCTCCCCATTCCCCACTCCCCCAGCCCCTGGTAACCACAATTCTACCTTCTCTCTCTATGATGGCTCCAGGGGATCACGGCGTTTGCCCTTTCACATCTGGCTTACTCTACATCTATAATGTCCTCGACATTCACCTGTGTTGTAGCATGTGTGAGGATTTCATTCCTTTTTAAGGCTGAACAATTTTCTGTTTCATGTACATACCACATTTTGATTATCTGTTCATTTACTGATGGACACTTGTGTTACTTCCACCTTGTGAATCTTGCTGCTGTGAACATAGGTGGACAAATATCTACCCAAGTCCCCGCTTTCAATTATTCTGGGTACATACCTAGGATGGAATTTCTAGACTATATGGAAATTCTATGTTTTATTTTATTTGCTGCCTGTTTTTGTAAATAAAGTTTTATTGGAACATAGCCATGCTCATTGGGTCAGAAATTTGAGGGGATAACACATTTGTCCCTGTGGCTGCTTTCAGGCTACAGTGGCAAAGGTGATGGGTATTAACAGAGACCAAACGGGCCACAAAATCTGAAATACCTTCTCTCTGGCCCATTACTGAAAAAGTTTGCCAACTCTTGCATTATATCCCTTAAAACACTTAAAAAAATACAGATGGCTGGGCTCCCTCAGACATACAAAATCAGAATCTCCAGGGAACAGACCTACAAGGCTGTATTTTATATGTCTTTTCAGAGGATTCAGACATACACAGCTAGTCTCTGAGTCGGCATCTGGGGACCCTGAAAAAGACCTCCAGAAACTGGTATAAATGTACCCAAAAGCAACTGTAACATCCAATTAATTCTCAGCATTTAGTAAAGTGCGGATGCATTCCCAGCCCTTGAAAGCATGTACAGGGAGGACTCAGCAGAAACTACACTTGACCATCCAACTGCCTGAAAGATGAACAGTCTAGGAACTGAAGGGAACCCTATTTTGGACAGATGCGTTATAACACTAAACAGAAGGTGGTGTATCAGCTGCCTCCCTCTTACTGATCCCCATAATCAGTGAGCAGAATTTTTCCATCTTTGTAGTCTCATACCACATTAAATCAGCATCTCTAAACCTCTGACCTATTGATGGCTTCTTTGCTTTTCAGTCTGCACTGTTTTGTTCGGCCCTGCATTTTCTGAGTCTGCTCATTGATTTCACTCTCCTTCTGTCTTCCTGGGGATCTTGTGTCTCTCCATCCAAATTAACATTGGTGTGCATTCATTTTAGAGACCACAGCAGTAAAGTCCCATCTACTCTGTTCTCTCCTTCCAAATGCTCTTGTTTAACTCTTTGCATGAATCCACAGAAAATATTCACACCATTGGGATTCACACCAAATCACCCTCCACCAAAATATCATAGTAATAGCATACACCATTTCCCACTGAAACAAATAAAATTTAATGACAATCTCAAACAAAACAAATGTTGGCAAGGATGTGCAGAAAGGGGAACCCTTCTCCACTGCTGGTGGGAATGTAAATTAGTTCAACCATTGTGGAAAGCAGCGTGGAGGTTCCTCAAAATAAAATCTCAAAATAGAAATATCATTTGACCCAAGAATTCCACTCCTAGGAATTTACCCTAAGAATGCAGCAGCCCAGTTTGAAAAAGACATATGCACCCCTATGTTTACCGCAGCACTATTTACAATAGCCAAGAAATGGAAGCAACCTAAGTGTCCATCAGTAGATGAATGGATAAAGAAGATGTGGTACATATACACAATAGAATATTATTCATCCATAAGAAGAAAACAAATCCTACCATTTGCAACAACATGGATAGAGCTAGAGGGTATTATGCTCAGTGAAATAAGCCAAGCCGAAAAAGACAAATATCAAATGATCTCACTCATATGTGGAGTATAAGAACAAAGAAAAAAAAACTGAAGGAACAAAACAGCAGAAAACTTACAGAACCCAAGAACGGACTAATAGTTACCAAAGGGAAAGGAACTGAGGAGGATGGGTGGGAAGTGAGGGACAGGAGGGAAAAAGGGGCATTACAATTAGCAGACGTAATGTTGGAGGGACGCAGGGAGGGCTGTACAACTCAGAGAAGACAAGTAATGATTCTATAGCATCTCACTACGCTGATGGACAGTGACTGTAATGGGGTTGGTGGGGGGGGGACCTGATGAAGGGGGTAGTTTAATAATCATAATATTGCACATGTAATTGTAGATTAAGGATACCAAAATAAATTATAAAAAATAAAATTTCAAAGTGGAAAAAAAAAGAAGTTGAGGGACTTATTTTTTTCTACTTGCTTTTCTAAAGGGAGGGGAGGTGGCAGGAAGGTCCTATGAAAGAAGATTTGAGGGCCAGCATTTAACTTTCCTGGATAAACTCAGTTTTATACCATAACTATGCTTCAAGAGTAATTCAAAAGAGCATGCACTATGTCTGGTCCCACTCCACTAATAAAACACAATCTGGACTTCCGGGAAGATGGCGGTGTGACCAGGGCGGCAGAAATCTCCTCCCAACACTATATTTATCTACGAAAACACAGCAGATACATCTATTCCTAAAAGAGAGATGAGAATACACAGGAAAGCGCACAGCGTGCAGCTACACCCGAGAGGACTCGTCACCCCAAGAGGTGGGTAAGATACGGAGCCGTGACCCGGCGGAACCCGAGCCCTCCCCCACCCCAGCACACCGGCGGGAGGAGAGGATTCAGAGCCGGGAGGGAGTGGAAGTACACCCCGCGAAGTAGCCAGCCCCGGTGATCTGCCGGGGAGCGCTGACCCACATTGCACAGTGCAGCGGTGATTGGAGAGACAGAGGGGCAGGATCTGAGTGGGGAACGCACCAGGGTGCTTGCAGCCGGCTCCCGGGAAGGAAAAAAAAAAGCGCACGCTTTCTTCAGCGGTCTTAAAGAGACAGGAGCCCAGCGGAGGAGCCGGATCGCCCCAGCACACTCAGCCCAGCAGGCTGGGAGTCCTGGGGAGTTTCAGACGCCTTAGCTGGCGACTGAGGAAGCGTAGCCATACTTACACTTCTCACTGAGATCAACAGCCTCCTATTCGTTCCCACCCCTGCCAGAGCGATAAAGGGCCCTGCGGAGCGGCACAGTCACAGCTGTGGAATAGTGGGGCAATAGCGCCACCTAGAGCATTCCCACAGAATCTACGTCTGGTGGGCATTTTTTTTGTTTTGTTTTGTTTTTTGTTTTCTTTTTGTTTTTTCTTTTCTTTCTTTTTTTCTTTTTTTCTTTCTGTCTTTCTTTTTTTTCTTTTTTTTTCTCTTTTTTTTCTTCTCTTTTTAAAGTCTTAAAGAGCCCAGCTGACATACGTGGCAACTATCAGTGACCAATTATACAGCCATGAAAAGACAGAGGAATATGGTTCAGACCAAAATCAACCAGACAACCCCAGAGAGAGAGTCTGAAGGGATGGAAATGCACAGCCTCCCTGAAAAAGAATTCAGAATAAAAGTCATAACCATGCTGATGGACCTACAGAGAAATGTGCAAGAGCTGAGGGAGGAAGTGAGGAAACTGAGGAAAGACAATGCAGAAATCAGACAAGCGATCGACGGGCTTAACAGCAGAATGGATGAGATGCGAGAGACTGTTAATGGAATAGAAAACAGAGAACAGGAGTACAGAGCAGCTGAGGCAGAGAGAGATAAAAGGATTTCTAGGAATGAAAGAATATTAAGAGAACTGTGTGACCAATCCAAACGGAACAATATTCGCATTATAGGAGTAACAGAGGAAGAAGAGAGAGAAAAAGGGATAGAAAGTGTCTTTGAAGAAATAATTGCTGAAAACTTTCCCACGCTGGGGAAGGAAGTAGTCTCGCAGTCCACTGAAGCTCATAGATGTCCCAACACAAGGGACCCAAGGAAGACAACACCAAGACACATAATAATTAAGATGGCAAAGATCAAAGATAAAGACAGGGTATTAAAGGCAGCTAGAGAGAGAAAAAAGATCACCTACAAAGGAAAACCCATCAGACTATCATCAGACTTCTCAACAGAAACCTTACAGGCCAGAAGAGAATGGCATGATATATTTAACGTTATGAAACAGAAGGGCCTCGAACCAAGAATATTGTATCCAGCACGATTATCATTTAAATATGATGGAGGGATTAAACAATTTCCAGACAAACGAAAGTTGAGAGTTTGCCTCTCATAAACCACCACTACAGGATATCTTAAATGGACTGCTCTAGATGGAAGCACACCTAAGGCTAAAAAGATGTCACCAGAGAAAAAAAAAATCATAGCAAAGAAAGCAGACCATCCAAATACTAACTAAAGGCAAAGAATAAAACACCTATTATAGAAAGAATGGAGGAGGAGGAATAAGAAGGGAGAGAAAGAAAGAAACATCAGACTGTGTTTACAATAACTTAACAAGAAAGTTAAGTTAGATTGTTAGATAGTAAAGAAGCAACCCTTGAACACTTGGTAACCACGAATCTAAAGCCAGCAATGGCAATAAGTACATATCTATCAATAATCACCCTAAATGTAAATGGACTGAGTGCACGAATCAAAAGACACAGAGTAACAGAATGGATAAAAAAGCAAGACCCATCTATATGCTGCCTACAAGAAACTCACCTCACATCCAAAGATATACACAGACTAAAAGTGAAGGGATGGAAAAAGATATTTCATGCAAACAACAAAGAGAAAAAGCAGGTGTTGCAGTACTTGTATCAGACAAAATAGACTTCAAAACGAAGAAAGTAGCAAAAGATAAAGAAGGACATTACATAATGATAAAGGGGTCAGTCCAACAAGAAGATATAACCATTATAAATATATATGCACCCAACACAGGAGCGCCAGCATATGTGAGACAAATACTAACAGAATTAAAGGAGGAAATAGACAGCAATGCATTCATCTTAGGAGACTTCAACACACCACTCACTCCAGAGGACAGATCAACCAGACAGAAAATAAGTAAAGACACAGAGGCACTGAACAACACACTAGAACAGATGGACCTAACACACATCTACAGAACTCTACACCCAAAAGCAACGGGATACACATTCTTCTCAAGTGCACATGGAACATTTTCCAGAATAGACCACATACTAGGCCACAAAAAGAACCTCAGTAATTTCAAAAATATTGAAATCCTACCAACCAACTTCTCAGATCACCAAGGTATAAAACTAGAAATAAATTTTAGAAAGAAATCAAAAAGGCTCACAAATACATGGAGACTTAACAACACTCTCCTAATTAATCAATGGGTTAACGACCAAATCAAAACAGAAATCAAAGAATATATGGAGACTAATGACAACAACAACACAAAGCCACAACTTCTGTGGGACGCAGCAAAGGCAGTTCTAAGAGGAAAGTATATTGCAATCCAGGCCTATTTAAAGAAGGAAGAACATTCCCAAATGAATAGTCTAAAGACACAATTACAGAAATTGGAAAAAGAAGAACAAATGAGGCCCAAAGTCACCAGAAGGAGGGACATAATAAAGATTAGAGAAGAAATAAATAAAATTGAGAAGAATAAAACAATAGAAAAAATCAATAAAACCAAGAGCTGGTTCTTTGAAAAAATAAACAAAATAGATAAACCCCTAGCCAGACTCATTAAGAGAAAAAGAGAATCTACACACATAAACACAATCAGAAATGAGAAAGGAAAAATCACGACGGACCCCACAGAAATACAAAGAATCATAAGAGAATATTATGAGAATCTATATGCTAACAAGCTGGAAAACATAGAAGAAATGGACAACTTCTTAGAAAAATACAACCTTCCAAGACTGACCAAGCAAGAAACAGAAAAACTAAACAGACCAATCACCAGCGATGAAATCGAATTGGTAATCAAAAAACTACCCAAGAACAAAACCCCCGGGCCTGATGGCTTCACCTCTGAATTCTACCAGACATATAGAGAAGAAATAACACCGATTCTCCTTAAAGTTTTCCAAAAAATAGAAGAGGAGGGAATACTTCCAAACTCATTCTATGAAGCCAGCATCACTCTAATACCAAAACCGGGCAAAGACCTCACCAAAAAAGAAAATTACAGACCAATATCCCTGATGAATGTAGATGGAAAAATACTCAACAAAATATTAGCAAACCGAATTCAAAAATACATCAAGAGGATCATACACCATGATCAAGTGGGATTCATCCCAGGGATGCAAGGATGGTACAACATTCGAAAATCCATCAACATCATCCACCACATCAACAAAAAGAAGAACAAAAACCACATGATCATCTCCATAGATGCTGAAAAAGCATTTGACAAAATTCAGCATCCATTCCTGATTAAAACTCTCAACAAAATGGGTATAGACGGCAAGTACCTCAACATCATAAAGGCTATATATGACAAACCCACAGCTAACATCATACTTAACGGCGAGACGCTGAAAGCTTTTCATCTAAGATCGGGAACAAGACAGGGATGCCCACTCTCTCCACTGTTATTCAACATAGTACTGGAGGTCCTAGCCACAGCAATCAGACAAAACAAAGACATACAAGGCATCCAGATTGGTAAAGAAGAAGTCAAATTGTCACTATTTGCAGATGACATGATACTGTACATAAAAAACCCTAAAGATTCCATTCCAAAACTACTAGAACTAATATCTGAATTCAGCAAAGTTGCAGGATACAAAATTAACACACAGAAATCTGTTGCTTTCCTATACACTAATGATGAACTAACAGAAAGAGAAATCAGAAAAACAATTCCATTCACAATTGCATCAAAAAGAATAAAATACCTAGGAATAAACCTAACGAAGGAAGTGAAAGACCTGTACTCTGAAAACTACAAGACACTCCTAAGAGAAATTAAAGAGGACACTAACAAATGGAAATGCATCCCATGCTCTTGGCTAGGAAGAATAAATATTGTCAAAATGGCTATACTACCTAAAGCAATCTACAGATTCAATGCAATCCCTATCAAACTACCAACAGCTTTCTTCAATGAACTGGAACAAATAATTCTAAAATTCATATGGAACCACAAAAGACCCCGAATAGCCAAAGCAATCCTGAGAAGGAGGAATAAAACAGGGGGAATTACACTCCCTGACTTCAAGCTCTACTACAAAGCCACAGTAATCAAGACAATTTGGTATTGGCACAAAAACAGACCCACAGACCAGTGGAACAGAATAGAAAATCCAAACATTAACCCAAACATATACAGTCAATTAATATTTGATAAAGGAGCCTTGGATATACAATGGGGAGATGACAGCCTCTTCAGCAGCTGGTGTTGGAAAAACTGGACAGCTACATGTAAGAGAATGAAACTGGACTACTGTCTAGCCCCATACACAAAGGTAAACTCAAGGTGGATCAAAGACTTGAATGTAAGTCATGAAACCATAAAACTCTTAGAAAAAAACATAGGCAAAAATCTCTTGGACATAAACATGAGCAACTTCTTCATGAACATATCTCCCTGGGCAAGGGAAACAAAAGCAAAAATGAACAAGTGGGACTATATCAAGCTGAAAAGCTTCTGTACAGCAAAGGACACCATCAGTAGAACAAAAAGACATCCTACAGTATGGGAGAATATATTCATAAAAAACGTATCTGATAAAGGGTTGACATCCAAAATATATAAAGAACTCATGCACCTTAACAAACAGAAAGCAAATCCAATTAATAAATGGGCAGAGGACATGAATAGACACTTCTCCAAAGAAGAAATTCAGATGGCCAACAGGCACATGAAAAGATGCTCCACATCGCTAATCATCAGAGAAATGCTGATTAAAACCACAATGAGATATCACCTCACACCAGTGAGGATGGCCAACATCCAAAACACAAACAACAACAAATGTTGGCGAGGATGTGGAGAAAAGGGAACCCTCCTACACTGCTGGTGGGACTGCAAATTAGTTCAACCATTGTGGAAAGCAGTATGGAGGTTCCTCAAAAAACTCAAAATAGAAATACCATTTGACCCAGGAATTCCACTCCTAGGAATTTACCCTAAGAATGCAGCAGCCCAATTTGAAAGGACAGATGCACCCCTATGTTTATTGCAGCACTATTTACAATAGCCAAGAAATGGAAGCAACCTAAGTGTCCATCAGTAGATGAATGGATAAAGAAGATGTGGTACATATACACAATGGAATATTATTCAGCCATAAGAAGAAAACAAATCCTACCATTTGCAACAACATGGATGGAGCTAGAGGGTATTATGCTCAGTGAAATAAGCCAAGCCGAAAAAGACAAGTATCAAATGATTTCACTCATATATAAGAACAAAGAAAAAATACTGAAGGAACAAAACAGCAGCAGACTCACTAACCCAAGAACGGACTCATAGTTACCAAAGGGAAAGGGACTGGGGAAAATGGGCGGGAAGGGAGGGATAAGAGGGAAAAAGCGGCATTACGATTAGCAGATATAATGTTGGGGGGGGGCACGGGGAGGGCAGTACAACTCAGAGAAGACACGTAGTGATTCTATAGCATCTCACTACGCTGATGGACAGTGACTGTAATGGGGTTGGTGGGTGGTACCTGATGACGGGGTAGTTTAATAACCGTAATATTGCACATGTAATTGTAGATTAATGATAATAAAAAAAAGGTGGAAGAAAAAAAGAAAGAAAAGGCAAACAGTGAATCTGTGGCATGTTAGTACACTGATGGACAGTGACTGCATTGGGGTATGGGTGGGGACTTGATACTATGGGTAAATGTAGTAAGCACATTGTTTTTTCATGTGAAGAAACCTTCATAAGAGAAGATGTGGTACATACACACAATGGAATATTATTCAGCCATAAGAAGAAAACAAATCCTACCATTTGCAACAACATGGATGGAGCTAGAGGGTATTATGCTCAGTGAAATAAGCCAAGCCAAAAAGACAAGTATCAAATGATTTCACTCATATGTGGAGTATAAGAACAAAGAAAAAAACTGAAGGAACAAAACAGCAGCAGACTCACAGAACCCAAGAACGGACTCATAGTTACCAAAGGGAAAGGGACTGGGGAAAATGGGCGGGAAGGGAGGGATAAGAGGGAAAAAGGGGCATTACGATTAGCAGATGTAATGTTGGGGGGGCACGGGGAGGGCAGTACAACTCAGAGAAGACAAGTAGTGATTCTATAGCATCTCACTACAATGGACAGTGACTGTAATGGGGTTGGTGGGGGGGACCTGATGTAGGGGTAGTTTAATAATCGTAATATTGCACATGTAATTGTAAATTAATGATAATAAAATAAATATTTAAAAATAAAAAATAAATAAAGTTAAAAAAGAGTGTATATCAATAATATATATATTTAAAAAAAGAAAAAATTTGAAAAAAAATCAGCTGACACTCTGAATAGGAGGTACCACCTAATATATTCCAAAGAAATTTTGCTTATTTAACGTGCTTGATACATGATATAGATCCTTCTTTTACTTTCATTAAGAAACTGAAGAGGACAATGTCTAAAAAAAAAAAAAAAAAAACACACACAATCTGAATCTAGCTCCCATTCTAAATGGGTCAGCCCATGGAAAAACACTAGTGCTCAATTACATGATTCAATAACAGGTAGAATCTGTTGGATTCAAGGAAATCTTCAATTTGAAAAGTTGCATTTCCTATTAATTACAGCCTATTAAGAGACTTTCTTTGATAAGAAGATTAAAGATACTTCCAGTAACTTACATAGCTGACTGAGCACATTCGTTTACCTCCACTTCTTTGTGAAACCCCCTCCATATAGACAGTAAAAGGTAGAGGGAGGACAAAGAGAATGGTAGAAGTGACAGCAGTAGACAAAAAGATGGCCATAAGATTTGAGGAGCTAGTAAGCGAACGCAAAAAAAAAGAAAAAAATTTAATGACAATCTTTTGGGACTTCAAAAGTAAATATTCCAGCCTAATCTAAGTCACTCTTAGTAACAGGCAATATTCACTGTGAGTTAATAGTACAACCCAAGAATTTGGATTTTTCTGGAGCTATCATTAAGAAAAGGACTGAAGTCATCGTTAGGGCTAAGCTCTTGGCAGCAGCCTACCACGAAAACCAGTAACAATTAGGAGAAAAATATACTTGAATATGCATTTAGTCAAGTCAAAATATTCAACAGAGCCCCTATTAGGCACTAAGGAGACAGAAGTGAACAAAGCCTAAAAGTCTGAAGTGCTTGGCTTTGCTGAGTTTGCTGACTGGGCTGTTGGGATGTTTGATGGCACACCAGAAGAGCTAAAGTTCCCTCACTACACACTAAGTGCTCCTTCATTATTTTGTAGGGGTCTGAATATAACTCTGACCTTCCCTGACCATGACCCCTTTTATCATCCTGCAGGAAATCCCTTGCACATCCCCAGAAAACAAGCCGTTTTTCTTGATTTGGGCTTCATGGTGTTCTCTGTCACTGATCACAGTCGCCGCACCCACTCTGCACTGATGCATATCGCTCAGTCCTCACCCACCAGCACTCACCTGTGTGGGTTCTCCATGGCAGCAAATATTGTACACGCTGAATAAAAGTCATGGGCACAGTTGTAAAGGGGTTGAGTATTTTACAGAA